>VSMD01075614.1:0-18563 GCA_008750895.1 Mirza zaza | reverse complement strand
CACCTAAAGCTACCAGTATTGAATCATGAAGAAATATAAAACCAATAAACACACCAATAAAGAGTAATGAGAGAATATAAAACAAAAACAACAACAAAAAAACATAAAAAAAAAGAGTAATGAGATTGAAGTAGTAATAATAAGTCTCCAATCAAAGTAAAGTCCAGGATCTGATGGCTTTGCTGCTGAATTCTACCAAACATTTAAAGAAAAACTGATACCAATTCTTCTCAAATCATTCTAAAAAAATTGAACAGGGGCCAGGCACGGTGGCTCACACCTGTAATCCTAGCACTCTGGGAGGCTGAGGTGGGCGGATTGCTCGAGGTCAGGAGTTGGAAACCAGCCTGAGCAAGAGCGAGACCCTATCTCTACTATAAATGGAAAGAAATTAATTGGCCAACTAATATATATAGAAAAAATTAGCCGGGCATGGTGGTGCATGCCTGTAGTCTCAGCTACTCAGGAGGCTGAGGCAGTAGGATTGCTTGAGCCCAGGAGTTTGAGGTTGCTGTGAGCTAGGCTGATCCCAGGGCACTCACTGTAGCCTGGGCAACAAAGCGAGACTCTGTCTCAAAAAAAAAAAAAAAAAATTGAAGAGGAGTAAATACTTCCAAAAGCATTCTGTAAGGGGAGCATACCTTGATACTAAAACCAGACACACACACACACACAAATACATAAACACAAACACAAATTACAGGCCAATATCACTGATAAACATAGTTGCAAAAATTCTCAACAAAATACTAGCAAACCAAATTTGACAACAAATTAAAAAGATCATTCACTATGATTAAGTGAGATTCATCCCGGGAATGAAAGGATGGTCTAATATATGCAAATCAATAAATGTGATACATCACATTAACAGAATCAAGGACAAAAACTATGATCAGTTCAACAGATACAGAAAAAGCAGTTGATAAAATTCAATATCCCTTGATGATGGAAAAAAAACTCTCAACAAATCAGATAAAGAATGAACATATTTCAACATAATAAAGGCCATAAATGACAAACCCACAGCTGACATCATACTGAATGGGGAAATGTTTACAAAGATGCTCACTTTCACCACTCTTATTCAACATAGCACTAGAAGTCCTAGCCAGAGCAATTAGGCAAGAGAAAGAAATAAAGGACATCCCAAGTTTAAAAGAAGAAGGTAAACTGGCCTTGTTTGCAAACAACATGAGATATATATATATATATATATAATCTCAAAGACTCTACTAAAGAACTATTAGAACTAATAAATTCAGTAAAGTTGCAGGATACAAAATCAACATGCAAAAATCAGTAGCATTTGTATAAGCTGATAACAAACTATCTGAAAAAGAAATAAAGAAAGCAAACCCATTTACAATAGTTACAAAAAAATAAAATACCTAGGAATAAATTTTACCAAGGAGGTATAAGATCTCTACAATGAAAACTATGAAATGGTGATGAAAAAAATTAAAAAGGACACAAATAAATGGAACGATATCCAATGTTCATAGACTGGAAGAATTAATATGATTAAAATGTCCTTACTATTGATCACCATAGTGATCAATACAATCTCTATGAAAATACCAAAAACGTTCCTCACAGAAATAGGAAAAACAATCCTAAAAGTCATATGAAACCACAAAAGACCTAGATTAACCAAAGCAATCTTGAGAAAAAGGAACAAATCTGGAGGAAGCACCACACTACCAGACTTTAAAATATACCATAAAGCTATAGTAACCAAAACAGCCTGGTTTGAGACACACAGACCAATGGAACAAAATAGAGAGCCTAGAAACAAATCCATGCATTTATAGCAAACTGATTTTCAACAAAGGTATCAAGAGTACATATTAGGAAAAAGACAATCTCTTCCTTAAATGATGCTGGGAAAACTGGACATCCATGTGCAGCAGAATGAAACTAGACCCGTATCTTTTACCTTATACAAAAATCAAATTAAAATGGATTAAAGACCTAAATGTAAGACCTGAAATTATAAAATTACTAGAAGAAAACACAAGGGAAATGCTTCATGACATTGGTCTAGGCAAGGATATTTTGAATAGGATCTCAAAAGCATAGACAACAAAAGCAAAATAGACAAACGGATTTTATCAAACTAAAAAGCTTCTGCACAGGAAAAGAAATAATCAGTAGACCAAAGAAACAACCTACAGAAAATATTTGTAAACTAAGAATCTGACAAGGGGTTAATATCCAGAATATATAAGGAACTCAAACAACTCTATAGCAAAAACTCAAATAATCTGAATTTAAAATGGGCAAAAGACCTGAATGGACATTTCTCAAAAGAAGACATACAAATGACCAACAGGTATATGAAAAAATGCTCAACATCACTAATCATCAAGGAAATGCAAATCAAAACCATAATGAGCTATTACCTCAACCTAGTTAGAATGGCTATTATCAAAAAGACAAGGCTAGGCGTGGTGGCTCATGCCTGTAATCCTAGCACTCTGGGAGGCCGAGGCAGGAGGATCGCTCAAGGTCAGGAGTTCAAAACCAGCCTGAGCAACTCTACTAAAAACAGAAACAAATTAATTGGCCAACTAAAAATATATAGAAAAAATTAACCAGGCACAGTGGCACATGCCTATAGTTCCAGCTACTCGGGAGGCTGAGGGAGGAGGATCCCTTGAGCCCAGGAGTTTGAGGATGCTGTGAGCTACAATGATGCCAAGGCACTCTAGCCTGGGCAACAGAGTGAGAGTTTGTCTTAAAAAAAAAAAAGACAAAAAAAATAGGGCTAGGCATGATGGCTCACACCTATAATCCCAGCACTTTGGAGGACATGGCGGGAGGATCACTTGAGCTCAGGAGCTTAAGACCACCCTGAGCAACATAGCAAGACCTCCATCTGTACAAAAAATAATAAAAAAATTAGCTGGGTATGGTGGTACATGCCTGTAATCCTAGCTATTTCGGAGGCTGAGGCCAAAGGATTGCTTAAGCACAGAGTTTGAGGTTACAGTGAGCTATGATCAATTCACTGTACTCCAGCATGGCTGTCGGAGAAAGACCCTGTCTCTTAAAAACAATAAAATAAAAAACAACAAATGCTGCCTAAGAGAACTCTTATACACTGTTGGTGGGAATGTAAATTAGTACAGCCATTATGGAAAATTGTATGTACGTTACTCAGAAGACTAAAAATAAAACTACCATATGATCCCCAAATTCCACTACTGGGTATATATCCAAAGGAAATAAAATCAGTATGTCAAAGAGATATCTGCACTCCCATGTTTATTGCAGCAATATTCACAACAGCCAAGAGAAGGAATCAACCTAAGTGTCTATCAATGGATGAATAGATGAAGAACATGTGGTACATATACACAATGAAATGCTATTCACCTGTAAATAAAGAGTGAAATCCTGTCATTTTCAGCAACAGGCATGAAACGTGGAAGACATGAGTAAAATAAGCCTAGTATGGAAAGACAAATACTACATGACATCCCTTGTAGTTGGAATCTAAAAAAGTCAATCTCATAGAGAGTACAATAGAGGTGACCAGAGGCTGGGGAAGGAGGGGGGCAGGCAAAGATGGAGAGAGGCTGGTTAATGTATACAAAGCTACAGTCATAGGAGGAGTAAGTTCTGTTACACAGTAGGGGGACTACAGCTAATAACATGGTATGTATTGGTGGTATGTATTTCAAGATAGCTAGAAAAGAGGATCTTGAAAGTTATCACCACAAAGAGAAAAGTTTGAGGTGAGCGACATGCTAATTACCGATTTGATCATTATACATTGTGTATCTGTACTGAAACTTCATACTGTACCCTATACGCATGTACAATTACTATGTGTCATTTATAAAAAAAAATTTTTAAAGGAATAAAAAATTAAATGAAAATAAAGTGGTTAGAAGTTTAATACCACTACACACTTCCCAGAATGGCTAAAGCCACGGTGAGGTGCCAAGTGATGGCGTGGATGTGGGATCACCACAACTCTCATAAACCACTGTTGCCAGTGTAAATTGGTGCAACCACTTTGGAAACCGACTGGCAATGTCTCTAAAGCTAGAGCTCCCCCAGCCCCCATGGGACCAGGCTGGGAGCCACTCTCCATGGCACTCTGAATGAAATCACACCCTTGCTTGACTTCTTCCCCTTCTCTTTCCAGCTTCCCCTGGGAGCATCTCCTCGATAAAGCAGTGCCCATACCCACGAACCCTCTTCTCAGTGTCTTTATCTGTGGAGTCTGTCCTAAGACATCTGCAAACTGTGCCAACCAACACAGACCCTCTGGCCAGCTTCAGTGTCACGGTCCCACATATGTACAGACGATCACTGATAACCAGACATCTGCTGAAAATCTCCAGCAGGGAAGCAAGCGAGCAAAACAGACAATGAGATGTGAACAAACCCCCTGTAATTTCCCCAAGTGGAAGGAAGAAAAAGGAGAAGTGGTAAGAAAGGGAAAAATTAAACTCAGAAAGAAGGTATGGCTCACTGTGCAGATATCATAATAAATGAAACCGCATTCTCTTTACTTCATCAAGGGGAGCCTTATTCCATGTAAGAAGCTGCAGGCAGATGGATAATTACCTACCCACCACCAGGCAGTTCCCTCTGAGCCTGCCCTGGCCCCAGCGCCCCGCCCCCCGGCATCCATCCCTGAAGAGTAATTCTGAAAACAGGCTGCACTGCCATTAAGTACTATGTTGTGTCTCACATGGAGCAGCTTAGACATAATAAGGAACAAAATCCTGAGCCCCTCATCCCCCTCTCCTTCCTACACAGGCTTCAGATACCCCACGTGACTCAGAACCATAAAATGCACTTTTAACACTGGCTTAACATTGTCTTCAGGACTAGACGTCACCTACCATAGCAGTAACAAGTTATGCCAAGTCGAAAGTACACTTCACAATTTATTTTACACACACCATGGATCTTTTCTCCAGGTTACGGCAAATTAATATATTTTGGCAGGCTGATATAGTTAAGTACTTAATTGGAAGCTGACTTAATTGTTTCTTTCCTTAACAAATTTTAATAAAGACTATATACTATTAATGACTTTGGCCCCAATTTTCTAGCAGACTCCCTTCTTCCCATCCCTTAAATACCCACACACAATATCCTTATTATAGAGTAATATATAGACTATTCGGAATAACACACACGCACACCTGCTATTAATTCCAGCATCTAGTCTCTGTCTACCTCATTTTGAGAAGAAAAATCTAAATGTATATATTTCCTAAAATTCAACTTCCAAGACTATAGTTATTAAGAAGTAAAATACGAGCTGTGTTTAAGGCTTTGCTTTTTAGAGAAGATGTACATGATTCCTCGAAACACATTGGGGAAATACAGAGAAAAAAACAAAAATAAGGTATGTTCTCCTAGGTCCTCTTTATTTATAGCCAAATGCACAGAGTTCTGGCTCTGGTGTTAAATTTTGGGGAAAGCACACCAAAAAGGAGGGATGTTGGCAGCTGAGGCATGAAAGTTATTCTCTAATAATCCCTTTTTATGCTGAAATGTTGGTTTTGTTTTGTCTGTTTGTTTTTCCCTTCTGTCCTCCCTAACATTCTTTTCCTTTTACGGTTAATAGCAGAGGAGGAAAAACTTTAAGGCAAGAATCCCAAAGCCCTTATATTTAATCACAAAAATGTTGACTTGATCATTCCCAAAGGTTTACTTGAGAAATAAGCATAATTTCTTTTAAAGATGGAAAAATAGGATACATAGAAAAGCAACTGATTCTTATCCTCATTTATTCAATAAATATTCAGCATATAGCATATATGTGTGTGTGTATACTATATACATGATACTATCCTTCCCAGTGTTAGGGGAACTTTTTTAAAAATGTGTGTGGTTGGGTATATATTTTGGAAAGATGAGAAAGGGAGATGGAGCATGAGCTGCTAGAATCCAAAATGGTGCCGAGCGCTGTGAGAGTTTAGACCAGGGGTCAGCAAGCTAAGGTCCCTGGGATGAATCCAGCCCACTGCCTGATTTTGTACTGCCTGGCAGCCAAGAATGGTTTTTATAGTTTTAGATGGTTGGAAAAAATCTAAAGGGGCATCAAAATTTTGGGACATGTGAAAATGAAATGAAATTAAAATTTCAGTGTCCATAAATTAACTTTTATTGGAACACATACAGCCACATTCATCAGTTTATATATTGTTTCCAGCTGCTGCTGCACTACAAGAGCAGAACTGAGAAGTGGTGGCAGACACCATAATGCCCACAAAACCTACTGACTACCCGGCCCTGTACAGTAAACATTTGCTGAGTCCTGGCTTAGAGGAAGGTGACACTAGGGATTAGGATGACAGATTCCCTTCTACTCAATGTCATTATGAAGGAAGTGGCACGTCTCCCTTTTCGATAGCCCTTTGCGTCTCCTTTGACCCCAGTGGCCCTGTGTGGGAAGAGATGGGAAGGGCAGATTTCATCAGTCCTTTTACATCTGGAGAAGCTGAGGCTCGGCCTAATCTGGGGACCTGTTCATTGTTGGTGGCTAATTATGGCAGCACCATATTCCAACTCATCCTGAACCCCTTTTACCCCATGGGGCCAAGACTGGAGAGAAATCAGTGCAACAACTGCTATGGTTTGGATGTGGTCTGTCTTTGCCAAAACACAGGTTGCAATGTGAACCCTGGTGAGGCAGTGTAGGCAGGTGGGGCCTGATGGGAGGTGTCTGGGTCATGGGGGAGGATCCCTCACAAACAGATGAATGCTCTCCCTGAGTGATGAGTTCCTGCTCTTGCAGGAATGGTTTAATTTCCTGGAGAGTGGGTTGTTAAAAAAAATCTGACTTCCTCAGTTTCTCTCTCTTGATGCTTTTCTCACCATGTGACCTCTTTGCACACACCCATCCTACTTCCACTTTCCGGTATGAGTGGAAGCGGCATGAGACTATCACCAGAAGTGGCTGCCCAATCTTAAATCTTCCAGCCACCAAAATCCCGAGCCAAATAAACCCCTTTCTTTATAAATTACCCAGCCTTGGGTATTGTTATAGCAACACTGAACAGACTAAGACAAACACTAATGCGCACACACACACACACACACTGACAGCCCAACCAGGATGACGGCATCATAGACAAGAAAATCCACGGGGGAGAGTGGGGAGGGAGGCAGCTGCTGGGCCCAGAGGACTAAGGAGACTCAGGACCAGGAGCTGTCTAGACCTATTCCTATCCCTATCCCTGGACCTGAGGCAATCCCCCTTTGCCCTTTCTCTTAGTCACTGAGAGAACCTGAGGGCCTCAAAGTCCCATCTGCAATATATGTTCTCTCCTGACGTGGTGACAAAATGTAAAAAAGATCATTGTGAGAAGTGAATGAGTTAGTTGTGAAGAGTACTTAGCACAATGCCTGGCACTTTGCAGTTGTAACGAAACTTGTTTTTAGTCCCTGACTGGGGAAGCTGCTGAGCTTTTAGAAAAGGAATTCATATGTCCTTACCATAGACAACCAGAGAGCCATAAAAGACACAGTCATACCTGAACCTAAGATTAAGTCAGACTTTCATATGACTGGACACTATGGAAACATTCCATCTGTGGAACAATTTCTAGCCTCTTTAGGATAAAACTCTCCCAGGTATTCGCTCAGGGAAAAAAAATTCTCATATTTTCAAGGGATTTGGGAGAGAAATGGGTGTAAAAATTTATTTTCACATCTGCAAAGAAATATATTAGGTTGAAATTTAGAATTAAGGAATTGAACTGAACATCCAGAACTCCAGGAGCTGAGGGACAGCAGCTAGGGAGAGAGGCAGGAGGGGAGGACAGGAAAGAACCGTGCGGAGAGATCAGCCAGACCCGTGAGGAATCAGCCCAGTAACTCGACACAGTTCACACAGTCCAGGAAAGCCACTACATTTAGAAACCAATCCATTCATCTTACTCCACTTTCCATGCTAATAATTTCTTCTTTGGGAAATAAAATGTCTACTCAAAAATAAAGTTTCCCTTTATAATTATTGTGACAGCATATACCCATGCTACCAAATATCCTAACAATTTGAAACAAATGAAAAACAAAAACTTTTGACATGAAATTATTTCATCCTATAACAAAGTAAAGCACTCTTCTGATGGATGTAAAACAATAGAACAGTGTTTTTTTCAACTGCATGTCAGGATCCATTAATGCCGAAATCAGTTTAGCAGGTTGGCATACACGCAGAAGAGAATAGGATAGAAAATATCAGAGTGGATTACATATAACAAAGGACAAAGTATTGTTGAGTGAAACATGTTTTAGTGATGTGTATGTGTTTATACATTCATATTGCGAAGCTATCGTGTAAATTGTATTCTCACTAAAAATCATGGTCAAAAATATGTAAAAGCCACTGTAACAGAGTGTTATCCATTTTAGGAAAGTCCAGTATAAAAATCCTAATTCACTAATAGTCAAGTTTGGGGGTAATTACTCCATGTGGAATTTTCTTAAATGAAAAGCTCTTCCTTCCTCTGCTTTTAAAATATGATATAAGTTATAGGAAAAAAGAATTTATATATACTTTGTCTTAAAGTGTGTCTGTTAATGAATACAGAATTGATATCAAGATACAAAATGTATCAAAAGTCAACAACATAAATGATTACATTATTTGGAATGATGGCCAATCAACTCCTTTATGAAATAAACCATTGCTATTTTTTTCACACTAATTGTACACTAATTAATCCACCAGGGAACAGAAGAGGAGGCTGAAGAGGAAACCTGGTGGGCAGGGACCGGTTTTCCCACCACCATACTACAACAACCTCCCACAATCCCCTTATTATATATAAAAAGAAGACAAGATTTCTGTTCTCCAAAAAAGTGTGTTTCAGAAAAGAAAAAGTTGCCTTACGTTTAAATGCTTACAAAATCTCCCATAGCATCAGGCATTCTTTTAATTTCTTTATTCTGAATGTCAAAAAGCAAAAGGCCTGTTACCTCCAAGATAATAGGAGGGAAAATCAAGCAATTCATTAATGCTGGATGTGATGGCAACTGATTTTAAAGGGAGAAACCATGTCAGGAACATATTACCTGGTAGGACTGCAGATTTCATGCAAAGGATGTATATGTCTCAGAGGTTACTATTTGGAGAAAACAGCCTGAAAACACCTCAATCAATACAGATAGGGGTACTTACAGAGGTCAGGTGATTGACGTAAGATAAATTACTGAACGAATGAGTAAAGGAAGCCACGATTTAACACTGATTTAAGTAAATATTCCTGAGGAGGGGCTTCTCAATGGCCTGTATTGGATGTCATTATACAAGTCATACAGAAGTCCTGGGTTGCTGAGATCGTGAAGAAAGGAAGAAACAAATGTTCTTGTGTTATGTGAATGGGTACAGGGTTTGGAATGAAGTTTGTAGCAGCAACATAATACGGAAATCCAAGAAGTACTATAACCCAAACAAATTAGACAGAAACGAATATGCCAAAAATGACCTAATAATGACAAAGACTCTGAAGTCTGAAAGCATATGGAACATCTGAATAAGTGATTTCATAAAATGTGAGTGTGGAAGGATGTCATATTCCTAAATTATTAATTTTATGTAATGTGATTTTTAAATATGTATAAGTAAATTAGTAAATGTAAGTAGACACTTCTCTCTTTATACTCCTAGAATGTGCAAATTCGAGTTGGCATTAAGAACTTAAAGAAGCTTTTTAAAAACCTGCTCACTGGAAAACTGGGGCTACCCCTTTAATTGGGGGTACCTTACACACAGGCACATATGATAATGTGCATCTCAGATAACTGAGGGTTGTCAGTAGTTCGCTTGTGAGTGAACTGAACTGTAGGCAGTTGTTACAGTACATTAAAATCCCTAAATTAAAATACCAATAAACTGCTATCAAACCAATTCTTACCCATTAAAAAATTCTTTATGATATCGCTGCGCTACTTCTGAGTTCCGCTGTAGCTTTGACTGACAGTTCCTGCATACACAGACACCTTCCCTCCTCCAGCTGGCTCTGCCTCTCTGCTTCTCCACTCTTGGGCTGTCTCTGGTGCCTCTGGAGCTTGCTCAGCCTAATACTGGCAGCCCTAAAGTGCTGGGGATTTAATGCCCCCAGGGGAAATGGTGGATAAATACTCCAGTTTCTCCATTGCTTGGTGGGCAATTCTAAGGTGCAGTCTACACTGATCCCAGCAGAGCCAAGCCCCATTTGCCTGCAGTGGTAACCTGCTCGTTAACACACCTCTTATTGGCTTTCTTCCCTCCCTTCCCTGTATGGTTTTCTCTACTCTCTCTCTTTTGTTGCTTGGGTTTGCCTCCCAGATAAACCATGTGGACTCAAGTCCTTGTCTCAGGGTCTGCATGCATAAACCACTTCAGGATCATGTGGTGATTTTATGTTCTCTTTGAAAAACAGCTAGCTGTCTGCAGAAGTCAAGGTAAAACAGCTTTACCCTCATTCTTTACACCTGAATTTACTTAAATCTTCGGAAATGTGTCATCCATTCCTTTCAGTAAGTGATTAATGATCCCCACAGGGTCTTTCTGTGTGTTGTAGGATATACCCAGATGAACAAAACAAAGTTCTAGCCTCGAGGACCTTACACCTGAGAATGAGAAATGAAACAAGGAGAAGGAAAAGAAACTTATATTTAAAGAATATTCAGACCACAAAAGAGTGATATGGAAGTTCCAAGGAGAGGGCCTACTTCCAGCTGACTAGTATTTCATCACTACCTAGACATAATCACTCTTTGTTTTATAACTTAAAAATAAACTTCTTTAAAGACATCCACCCTTTTATAAACCCAGCACTGATTCACAGGTCAGCCCAAATATGGTACGTTGTGTACGGCCTTATAGGCGACCACTTCAATACGGAAAGGCAAAACATTTAATTGATATTCTCTAAGTGGCTGCAGCATCTACCAGGTGTGATACCACACGTCCAGGTGAACCAAGGAGACCAATGAGGCTTCCCTGCTGTCCCTGGATCGTGCCAAACGTGTTCCCACCTCAGGCCCTTCACTCTTGATAATCCCTCTACCTGGAAGACTCTTGCCCCAAATATCTTCAGGGCTCACTCCATATCTTTAAGCTCTCTCCACTCAAGACCTTCCTTGACCACCCTACATAAAATAACATTACCACCCCACACATTGTCATGCTTTATTGTCTCCCCTGTCTTATTCTTCTTCATAGCACTTACCACCACCTGACATATTATGTATTTGCTTATTTATTTGTAGTCTCCTCCCACTAAAAGCCCTGTGTTATTTGGGACTTTTTTCCCCCAGCTGTATCCCTTACACCTAGAATAGTGTCTGGTCCAGAGAAGGTGTTCAATGAATACCTGTTGAAAGAATGAATAAATCTCATCATTAGAACCTCAAAAACATCACTCACCACAGTTGAAGTTCCATAAATTCATCTGGAATCATGACACAACCCCAAAACTCACGGGTCTAAAGGGTATACAATCATTTTGTGGAAAAAAGTAGGGTTTTTTTTTGGTAAAGCTTCAATGTATATACCAGGCATGAATAAATAGTTTTAATTCTATCATAAACTTATATAGACCACAGGATGTGACTCATTAAATGTCCAGTGTGTAAGAAAGTAATCCTTAAATTTTAGATCTTAGATACTATACTAAGCTTACTAAAAATATGTATTCATGCATTCGTGTGACAAACATACATTGAGTGCATATAATTGGTACAGTGTTGGTAAGATGCTAGCTACATTTGATTTTTCTTTTGAAAATCAACTTTACCCTCCACTGTAAAGCCATATCTTGCCTTGATAGACAGGGAAATCTCATCTTTTAAAAAACACTTATGTTTTTCCCCATTATTTTACTATGAACTTAACTCAGTGATCTCTCAAGACAGAATATTCACAGGAAATACTTCAGATAGAGTGTCTTATTCAGATAAACATTCTTCTCTATTCATTGCATTTAAGGAATCAAGAACCGCCGTATTTAGCAACATTAAACGCTCACTATTCCAAAAATTACCTGAGTAGTTGTCAAACTCCAATTTTCAGGAACTAATTCATTCCACTACAAATTCATGCTCTTTAAACACAGGAGGCCCTCATAGTTGGGTGATAATCTGCTGCTCACCCCTAATTGAACCTGCCCACCCCTCTTTAGACTTTCCATTAAAAACTGTGGCCAAATTCCTTTCTTTTCACCTTAAAATTCCTATGCTTCTGTCTCAGAACAGTCCTCCCTTTGCTTTCGTCTGGGTATTCTCCCATCATTTTCAACACTCCATCAACTTAGACTTTCCTTTATATTTTCAGTCTCTCTCCCTCTCAATGGATTCCTCTCCTCTGTTAGTAAAGTAGGCTCAAGTCTTCCTAAACTAAAAATACTACTTTCCCTCTTCTATGCTATTCCTTTGACATTTCATACTCTCTCCCCTTCTCCTTTACATCCCAACTTACTGAAAAGGAAGTCGTTTTCACTGCTTTCCATTTTCCTTCCCCTACCCCTGCAACCCCTTATCCCCTGGTGGCCATTTCCACCCATCTCAAAGGTACAAGGAAAGCCAGAAGCCACAGGCAATGGCTTTGCCTTGGTCACTCCCTTGGTCATGGGGTGTGTTGTATGAATGACAGGGGCTCCCCTCACCCTTCCCAGCTTCCATGACACTGTGCTACTCTACTCCTATCATTTTTATACAACTGGCCCTGGTTTAATACGACTCTTATCTTCTTCTTTCTCTTTTCCTCTCCAACATATAAACATTCCTCAAGGATCCTACCATTATCCTTTGCTTCTTCTCTCCCCAATTTTCTTTATCAGTGATCCCTGGGACATCAAAATGCTCCTAAGTAGATGATTTACAAATCTCTTTGTAGCGCTAACCTCTCTCACTCAAGCCCTGTGCTTGTATTCTAGTCCCTTCACTTGGACAAACCTGTCATGCTCAAAATGAAACTTCTTTTTTCTCCTCTTCCTTATTCTCCTTTGAATCTTCTTACTGAAAATGACCGAACCATTCTCTCAGCTAAGCCTGACAAGGACCTTTGACTTCCCTTCTCCTTTTCCCCCATTTCCAGCCAGTGTTCGAGTTGCTCAGATTATTCCTAAACAGCATCTCTTGGGTCTGTGGGCTCTGTGACCCCCTCTTCACTCCCACTGCCTCTTTCCCTCTTTCCTATATTTTGGCAATAGGGTCTATCTGGTCTCCCTCCCATCACTCTTGTCCTATGTCATTCCATTCAACCTAATGCTGTAAAAGCATTGCCCTAAAGCACAGTTCTGATCCTGTCAACCCTCCTCTGCAGGAACTTTCCATGGCTCCCCAGTACTTACTGAATAAAATCCACACTCCTTACCTTGGCATACAAGTTCCTTCAAACCTTTCACAAACCTCTCTTTCTTGCTTTATCTCTCATTACATCTCTTGGCATTCCCAGCACTCCAGCCAAAGCACACCATTCTCTTTACCCTGTGTAGCGCACACCTTCCTACCACCAGGCCTTTGCTAGGCTGTTCCTCCCCCAAGAATGCCCTTCCTTCTCTACCATCCCAAATGCTGCCTGTATAACCCCAGCCTGAATGCTATGTCTTCCATATAAGCTTCCCTGATTCTTCCATCAGGAGTCATTGCTGTGCCCTGTGAACTCCCACAGCACTGCAGGAATACTGCTTTTTCAGCACTTAACCATTTTCTGTCATTTTTATAGTTAGTAACATACATGCATCTTTTCTCCTTCTAGATCACGAACTATCCCTGGACAGGATCTAAATCTCATCATTCTTTGAATCTCTAACCCTTCTCAACATTCCCCATCCCCTATCCAAAGATATGCAGTGCCTGAGATGTAGAAGGCAATTAACAAATATTTGTAAATTAATTATTGTAATCCAGAGGGTTAACTTTGGATTTTAGTGCTTGAAATTTTCTCAGTTTTAGCAACAATTACTTCTTCGGTGTAAAATAAAAATCTTATCTCCCATGGTACCACAGTTTATCCCTTCTGGTCCCACAGGTCAATTTTCAAATGTCTTTTACTCCCAAGTCTTCTAAAAAACAAACTTCTTCAAGAAGCTCAATAATGGAAAAGAAAAGCATTAATGCTATCTTAAGTAAAGGAAAGACATCCACGCAAAACAAATGGCTTGCTGCAGGCCACAGCAAAAGGTACAACCCTTTACCAGACTGAATTACAGGATTCAAGCTGTATCATTAACCTTATCAGTCCACTCTTTAGAAAGGCCAGACACTGCATTTTCAAAATTATCACCTTTACATTAGAAAGGAGATCACTAGTTCCTGAGTCATCGATTATGCTATTGTATAATTCCTCTTTCTCCAGACAGTTGATTTACCTTGGTAATTCCTAATATCTTTAAAGTTTCTTATAAGACATTTACATGTCTGGTTTTACTTGCAAATATAAAGATGATGACTTTTTATTTTTTTTAAAGCCAAAACCTCTTAGAATGGCTTTGAAATTCCATAAGTACTTTTCTCAGAAAGATATTTGGCAGAGCTAATAAGTGAGTAAAGAACTAAGATTCAAAATTCATTTTTATAAATCTATCCTTAAATCTTGGATGAGATTCAACAACCTCATATTAAAATTTTAGAAGTCTTAACTTGAAGAACATGGGAAAATTTACTTTACCTTGACAGCTCAAGAGCACCTGGTCTATATATTATCATTAATTAAGAGAGGAGAAATGGGAAGAAAAATGCATATGTAGATAGCCCCTAGTTTTATTATTTTCAATGTAACAATGATATCATGCAACCTTTGCCAAAAAACAAAACAAAATTTCTTAAATTTAAAAGAAAAATCTCTGCTGCCAACATGTTGTATTATTTACTTGTGTAGTCACGACTGCTACAGGATTTTCAAAGAGGACTGGGGCAGCTAGTTCAGGGTCTGACGGCAATGCAGTAGAATTTAAGGTGTTATGACTATAATATGGTCTAAGCAGGTTAATCTAGTCATACAACATTTTAATAAGAAGTATCAAGATATGAAGTGTAAAGTGCACTCATTCCTATGAATACCGGAGGAGAAATATAGGCAACAGGGAGTCAAACTGCCGTGGACACACATGAATGTGCCATTTCCCTTCCTATCTCTGTCCAACCCTATACAAGCCTATCTTTATCACGCAGAGACAATTAAGCAGCTATAGAGAGTCCGGATTCATTTCTGTGTCCTGGTTCTCACTGGGTGAGTTATTGCCAGTCTGACATTTTCTAAATTCCCTACTACTGGGCTACATCGGGTAGCAAAGCAGGGACTTCACTGACCTGGGACCCCATAACCGTGGGTCTTGGGACCAAATGATACGGCACCACCTAGCCATTGTGAAAGCTGAGAGAGTACATGTCACCAGCAGTAGAAAGTATCCCATTCTCTAAAGAAAACGCCCTGGCTGTAATGCTGAGCAAGGGGCACCAAACATTTCTCAGTACGATCTTTTTCTTCTTTTTTAAAGACCTGTCCAGTCTCTCTCTAGATACACATCTCCAGAGTTCATACTAAAAGAACCAACACAAAGACCACCCACGCTTCAGCCACAAGGTATTCAGTGTTTAAATATGGAGGAGAAGGTCTAGCAGGCATTCGAAGTTGTGGGGACAGGGAGAGGATTCTGACCATTAAAGACCCTTCTCCTTCGGATCAGACAAGAGAAAAACAATAGAAACTGCAGAGTCAGGGAGTCCAAGACTCTTATAAAACACAGTCTAATGAGAAAGGAAATACCACGGGATGGAAGCTCCCTTCAAAACTGGGGACACCAGCAACCCCAGAATGTATGACCGTTATCTTATTTCACAGCCATGTGTCTCCAAGCGACATGCCCACTTCCACATCCCCATGTCATGAGGCCAGAAGGAAGGGGAAGCGAGAAACCCTACACTGGGCCGTCCACACTCCGGAGCAGAACAGAGACTGTACTCAGAGTTGTAGGGTCAAAATAATAAACACTGTCCCACGGTCTTAGCTGGTGACATCGAGTCAGGGCGCAGGCAGATGTCTGGGTTTGGGGTGCAGTGTGGGGAACGTGGATGCAACCACATGCGTACGCACACCTACACAGGATCTCACGAACCCGCCCCTACCCCACCGCTGCCCTCCACACTTCACGCACCAAGCGCATCCTGCCCGCCTCACCGTTGCCATCGTCACATTCTTTCTCCCGGAGAGTCAGCTGAGAGATGAGGAATCCTAGCAGGGATTCCTGGAAATGTCACCCCCAACAGCTCCGGACTGCCAGCCCCATCCCCTTTCTGTACCTTTCGCACACACACAAACACACTCACGCACAGTCCTGCCGTGACTGTCATCAGGCCCCATCGCCGTCCCCAAGCCCCCGGTATCTCAGTGTGCAGCGCACACCAGACGTCTGTTCCCCCAACGCCCCCTGCCCCCGCCTCGCCGGCTCCACGGCTAAAGGCACTGCCCCCTGGATGTCGCTTGCTGTCCCCGCTCATCCGCACTATTGTTCCGTGCAGCCCCTCTCGCGCCCGGGGGCGCCCTTCAGCGGGGACCGGGGCTCCGCCGGGGGCGGCATCAGCACCGGGCACCCCCTACTCCACCCGCCCCTCCCTGGCGGTGGTACCTTGCCTGACAGCTGGGTCCGCGGGCCCGCGGGAGCAGGCGGCGCTAATGACAGCGTAGGTGCCAAGCCTGGGAATAAAGCTCCGCTCCGGCCGCTCCTACCTCCAGCGCCACCATCTTCTCCCGCTGCCGCCGCCGCCACCGCCGCCGCCGGCACCGCAGCCGCGCTCGCCCAGCTCCGGCTCGGGCTCCGCAGCCGCCGCTCGGACCCCTCCGGTCCCGCGGCCCCACCCCCTTTCCCCTCCCTCCCGCCCTCCCGCCCGCCCGCTCGCTGGCTCCTCGTGACGCGCGCCGGAGCCCGGCCCGCCGGCCTGCGAGGGAGGGCGCACGGGGGAGCGCGCGCGCACGCCGCCTGCTAGTAGCGCCCCTGCCTCCCACACCCACCCGCGTGCGCGCGCCGCGCGCGAGCCCGAGCCCGAGCCCGAGCCCGAGCCCGCGGCGCCGGCGTCCTCGGCGGGCGGAGGGCAGCGGCGCCCTTTCCCCCGCGGGGGTGGGCTGGCCGCGCGTCCGCGCCTCTCGCGCCCGGGTTCCGGCTAGCAAGCCCCGCCTGCGCTCCTCGCCCTCGCGCCCTGGCTCCCGGCCGGCCGGGCGCACGGAGGGGGAAAGGCGGCTGCACTCCCGAGGGGACTGGCGGGGACCTCCGCCCTCCTCGGCGGCAGCCTAAGTGGGTCCCCGGCTTCCAGAGCAGCAGCGCTGGCCAACCTTTGCGCATAGGAACTGGCCGCGCTCAGGACCCCGGAGCCAGGCAGCAGCATCGACTCCTGCACTACGCTCGCTCTCCTGAGCTCCTCCCGGGCTTTCCCGCTTCCCAGGCCCCTTAAATACTGCCTGAGCGCCTAAAAAGATTGACAGTGTCTCCGGAATGCGCTGCAGTCCTGCGTCGTCGCCGCAAGGGGGCGAGCCACGCGGGCGTGGGCCAGAGCGAAGCTGGCCCGGTTTGCAGTCCTGGCGGGGAGCTGCCCAGTCCCGCCGGAGACAGCAGAAAACCCCTGGACCGCGATGCTGGGAAATGCTCGGCTTGTTTTCCTACCCGCTTCTCACTCTGGCTGATCAAAACGTATAAATGTCTTTGAGGCTGGCATAAGCCATCCGCCCCAGATATGGCCCCTAGCTTGGCAGGGAGGCGACCGTTTGCGGCAGGGACCAGGTGGCAGGTGCTCTGCGTTAATGAAAAGCAGTGAGCTAGACAGGCTCCCGGGGGCTTGGGTTCTGGAGCCAGCCCCACCTGTAATTGGCGATGGAATAGCCAAATCATTCCCCCTCCCCCCTTGGGGACACGGATTTTTCAATAATAATATTTGCACAAAGCCTTATAGTTTGCAAAGCTCTCTTCATACACATATTCTCATCTGGTATAATGAAGATAAACCCGGTTATCCTGATCCTCTGTGAAATGGATCATTTACCACATTGTGTTTCCATATTATTTTAAACACAATGTCTCTAGAAAAGTCTGGGGGCGTAGCCTGAAGCATTCTGGAAGTCTTGTTTTAGCTTTAAAATTTATATGAATTTTCCATTCTACTTCATAATCTTTTTTTTCCTTAATAAAGAAAATGATAGCCTTCCCCTCCCCCAAAAAGATATTTTAGTAAAATTTAAATACTATATACCAGGAAGATGTACCATGCTTATCCTGTGACATTACTGGCTTGTTTTTTTTTCCAGTAAATATTCAGGATATAATAAAGCCAGACACAGTCCTTGTTTCACCAGAGCTCACAGTACACTAGAGGAAATAGGTACTAAACAATGAGACTAATGAAGTACAACCGTGATGAGTTCTCAACTGCAAAGGCGCCAATGGTGCACAGGAGAGCCTACTCTAGACTTCACGACCAGGTCAGGCTTTCTAAGGAAATGACATTTCAGGCTGCCCAGGAGAGGCAGCAGTGAGACACTTCCAGGTAGCAAGGAGAAAATGTGAAAAGGCCCAAACAGGTGGGGCTGAAGAGAGGTAAGGCTGAGA
>VSMD01075613.1:0-14797 GCA_008750895.1 Mirza zaza | reverse complement strand
CGGACTAGAAGGGACCTCGAGTTTCACCTCCTCAAGGGGACCAGGGTGGGGTGGGGCCCCACCTGGGCTCTCTGCCCACCGCTGCCTGGAGGGTGGGGCTGTGACTTTTTGGTAGGGCCTCCCTCTTTTACTGTCGGGAAATCTTGAGACCAACTGGCCCTTGCCAAGGTCCAGACAGTCTGTACAGAGGGCAGAGGAGCTCCTGTGCAGAAGTGTGATGCCTCTTCCCCAGGTGACACCTGATTCCAGCTCTAGTCAGACATAACTCCTCAAATTTCTTTTCCCCACTTTTTCTCATGTCTGTCTTCCTGAAAGTCCTTTGCCACTTTGAACTCACATGAAGCAGCCGGTAGTTGATTTGAGATGTGGTAGGTGGTATACAGCACAACTCTCAAACATGTTCATTTTGATTTTTGAAATTTGCAGCAGGGCGTCAGTTTGCCAAGGTTTAGAATGGTCTCTTCGTCTGTCAGCGCTCCTTTCTCCCTGGAACTTTCCTGGTGGTGCAGAAGTGAGGGGCCGTCACCACAGGCTTGGCCGTTGCTGCTCAGTCTAGCCATCACCTAGGCAACCGCCACTCCACCAGGGAGACAGTCTGTCCACAGCAAGAGGAAATAAGAAATGAAACTGCAGCGCTGGTTCTTTGTGCTCCACAGTTGTTTCTGAATGTCGCTTGATTTTGGAGGAAAGGTTGTTTCACTTCTCTGTTAAGTTTGGCTTCTCTGCCCAGTATGTGACCCTCATGTTTCCTGAATTGCATGTGTCTGTTTTTATGGTGTCTTTTTATGAAAGCTGTGATACGAACGCAGTTAAATTTTCATCCCCAAATTATTCTGAGGAGAACAGCGTTTCGTGTAAATTTTTGTGAGCAAGTGGCAAGGCAGAACGTATTCTACAGTGCACTTGGTTAGTTTTGTGAGTGTTCATGTTTTAAAAAATGTCCCTTCCTGTGGGGGTGTTTTTCCATTTGACGTGCTCTATTTCCTTAGTAACTGTTGCTCTGTTATGGGAGGGACTTAATGACATTTTTCAAGTGCAATATTGAATTAATTTATTTCCTGGCTAGTCCTGCCCATCTTTCCAGTCTAAGCGGAACGTCTGTGTGTGTGTGTGTGTGTGTGTGTGTGTGTGTGTGTGTGTGTGTGAGAGTGACAGAGTGGTGGCAGTGTGCTTGCTGCAGGGGGCACTCTTAAATGTGACCTCGTGTCCTGGGCAGGTTACCATCTTCTCTCTTTATCGTTTCTCTCTTTTTTTCCCTTTGATTTAGGTCACTGAGGTTAGGGCACTCCCTGAGGCTCAGAAAGAGTGTGGGAAGAGCTGTGGCTGGGCAGAGACCCCACGCGAGCCCTGGCCCCCTGGGTGCTAGTGGTCTGGGCCTCGTGATCTCACCTCTGTTGGGTAGAGCTTTCTCTGTGCGGTTAGAGCGGATTTAATTCAATGACTTCTCAAGACCTTTCTTGGCTAGGACATCCTGGGAAGTGTGAGTGCAGCAGGATCACCACCTGTAGTCACTGTCTTCTGTCAGCTGTGGGGTGGTGGGAAAACCTCTGCCAGCAGAAAATCCCAAGCTACGCAGAGCTGAGGACAGCAGCTCCCCCTGGGCAGTGCCACTTGACAGTCATGGCCGGGTGGGTTTGTGTTGTAGGTGTTTGCTAAGCCCTTCTCTGTGTGCCGCTTCGCTTCTGTGCTAGGTGCAGCACCAAGGGAAGCTCAGCAAGCTGCCTTCACCCTCATCCTAGTGCCTGCCGGGCCCTGGCAGCGTCTCGGGTGCCAAGGAACAGGAGGACCAGCGGTCCCTGTCTTTGCCTTCATGGTGCTTGTGGAGTGACGAGTGTGATGCTGTCAGGACTCCTGCATGGAGTCGTGGCTGTGGAGGATGCTGGGAGGCCGCGTGGCAGGGTCTGGACCTCAGCTGGGGACCATCAAGGAAGCGTCTCTGAGGAGGGTCGTGTGAGCTGAGACCATGAGGCCAAGTGGCGACTCACGGGCAGGGGGCACGAGAGCGGAGGATAGGAAGGACCCGCAGACAAGGCTCCATTTGTTCAGCTTCTCCACCTTTTACATTTCCAAGTGTTTCTTCACGGGTGTCCAGTGTGGCCGTGCTGGCTGCTTGGCTGGTTCCTGAACAGTAATGCCGATGTCCTGTTGAGAACGGGGCTGCGGCCTCTGCTGATGGGCTGGCTCGTGGATTTTCTCTGGGACCCAACACCCACCTCTGCCCAGCCTGTCACCTGACACTTGCTTACTGAGCGCTTCTGGGCTGTTTTGGATGGTCAGGGTCTCTCACTGAGCAGAACAAAGACTGCAGGTTTTGGGACTCTGCACCTCTTTGTTTTGTATTTCTAGAAAGGGTATCTATCTTATCTGTGCTCTTAGCAGTTAGGAAGCAAACATTTCACTTTAATGTGAAATTTGTGTGTGCTGACATGCAGTGTATGTGGGAACATGCTCATGTCCATCGATGAGATAACAGTTGCGTCTCTCCTGCCTTTGCTGGGAACCCCTGCAGTGTGCCCCAACTGTCCTGGCTGGGACCGTGCCTCAGACCCCGAGAGGACTTCTGTATGCCTTCCCCACACCTCTCTTTTACTTCTTCAGCAAGGGGGAGAATTGGAGGGGATGATGAAACCATTGAAAGGAAACTTGGACATTGGTTATTCCTTTTATTTCTGTCCACATCGGCCTCAGTGTTTCTCATAGCCATTTGAAATGTGGGATGTATGAGAACTTTATTTAAAAAAATGTTTTTGACAAATACTAATTGCATATATATATGGGATACAATGTGATGTTTTTATATATGTATGCATGGTGGAGTTAACTAAACTAATTAACATATCTATCACCTCACCAGCGTATCATTTTTTGTGTGTAGTAAGAACATTTAAAATCTATTCCTGTAGCAACTTTGAAATATATAATACATTATTATTAACTGTGGTCACCGTGCACTGCTAAAACTGTTACTATTACAATCACTAAAACTATTCTTCCATTCTAACTGAAACTTTGTACCCTTTGATCAACATCTTCCCTTTCCCCATCTCTCCCCGCCCCCATCCTCTGGTAACCTCCCTTCTACTCTCTGACATCCATTCTTTCACATGTAAGTGAGATCATATAGTATTTTTCTTTCTGTGCCTAGCTTATTTCACTTAGTATGATGTTCTCCAGGTTCATCCATGATAGAATTGCCTCATTTTTAAAGGCTGTATAGTATTCCACTGTTTATATGCGCCACATTTTCTTTACCCAGTTATCCATCCATGGACACTTAGGTTGGTCCCATACCTTGGCTATTGTGAATAGTGCTGCAGTGAACGTGGGAATGCAGATATCTCTTCAACATACAAATTTCAATTCCTTTGGATATATACTTAGAAGTAGGATTGCTAAATCACATGGTAATTCCATTTTTAGTTTTTTGAGGAACTTCTATACCATTTTCCATAATGGTTGTACTAATTTACATTCCCATCAAGAGCGTACAAGGGTTCCCTTTTCTCCACATCTTCTCTGACATTTCTTGTCTTTTGTCTTTTTGATAATAGCCCTTCTAACAAGTGTGAGGTAATATCTCATTGTGATTTTAATGTGCATTTCCCTGGTGATTAGAGATGTTGAACATTTTTTCATATATATGTCTGCCATTCATGTCTTCTTTTGAGAAATGTCTATTCAGATCCTTTGTCCATTTTTAATTGGGTTATTTATTTTCTTGCTATTGAGTTGTTTAAGTTCCTTATATATTTTGAATGTTAGCCCCTTATCAGATATATTTGCAGATATTTTCTCCTAATTGTCTCTTTGTTGTTTCCTTATGATAACTTTATTTTTTTAAAAGCGAGGTCGCATAACTTTGCAGTGAAAAAATGAAACAAAAACTCTACAATAAAACAACTACAACAAAAATCTCACCATGGTTCAGTTTTCTGTGAATTCAGAGAAAGAGAATAAATACAGTCTAGCATATCTGTGCACTGAAAGCATCATAGGAAAGGGCAGAGAAAAATCAAGGCTTTTTTAGGCCAGGTGAGCTTTTGTTTTCATCCACAGGGTGAGCTCCATTTCCCAAAGCTGATGGCTGTAGTGCCCTAGATTGGTTTACTTTAGAAGGTGGTGTAGGACTTGGGGTGCTGGTACTATGTGTGTTGTCATTTTTAGGTGGAATGTTTGAAATCAGAGTAGAGAAGAAATATCCCTCACATTTTTAGGTGCTTCAAAGCCACCATTACATAAATAATTGAGCTTTTAAATTAAAACAAAATTTTACTTATTAAACTTAAGGACTCCTACTGGGCTGTACCTTATTAACTGAGATTGTTACTGTGGACACACGAGGGCAATACAACCGAGTTTCTTAGCATAATTAAAGCACTTCGCTAGTTTATAAGGCACTCCTTATACTTGGCCTGTTCAGTGGTGTTTCACTTTACTGCCTTCTATTCATACTTACAGCATGAAGTTGTTAACATAAGGGTTCCTTCTGGTTTGTTCTCTGTTCTCTTAAGTTCTTTTTTTTCTTTAGTGTGATGGTGAACAAAAGGAATAAGGTTACATTTTCTACATATTGGTTATAAATTGATTAGGATGAGGTGATAATGGGAAAAAGGTTTCCTGTCTCCTGTATTGGAGATTGATATTCAGGATTCTGTTTTAAAAGTCTGGTTCTTTGAGCTTCTAACATTCTTGTTAGCATTGCTTCATATATAATACAACAACATTAAAATAGCTGAAAGGGGTTTTGTAAAATGCTGTTATTATTATGTAATATATGGGGCAGTGTAGAGACTAAATTTGCTTTTTCTTCCCATTCTCATTAAAAGATTAATGTGGACCTTTGCTTTCCACTTAAAATCACTCCTTAAAACTGCTTCCCCGGAGTCTGATCTCTCTTCCTGGAGTGCTGACCAAAGCCGACATGCACCACACTGCAGACCTCGCTGCTTTTTTCTGTTTTCTTTCGTAGAGACGCCGTCTGGCTCCCTGGCCCAGGCTGGAGTCCAGTGGCGGATCATACATAGCTCCAACTCCCGCTATAGCAGGGTGGGTTTGGGAGACGCGTTCCTCCTCACTGTTGCTCCCTGGAGTACCTGGCGACGGGCATTGGACGTCCCCAGTGGTGGCCGCCATGGCGTCCAGGGTGCCCGCCCACCGTGCAGAAGGCCCTTCCTTTTCGGCCTCTGCGGGCCTACTGGTTTTAATGGTTCTGCTGGTCATCAGGAAAGTGATCGCTCTCTTTTCGCTTTCAGAGGCGGCGCGGGGAGCCAGGCGCAGACCACGCAGAGCGCCGGCGGCCGAGCCTGGAGCATGCGGGCAGCGCGGCCGCGGGCGCCCGGGCCCTGAGCCGCGGGCCGGCGGACACCCTCGCGGCCGCGCCATGGCCTCGGCGCCCTGGCTGGACGGCTGAGCGCCTGCGGGAGCGGGCAGGTCCGCGGATGCGCCCCGAGGCCGCCCGGCCCGCGATGGCCGCGGACAGGCTACGATGGAAGTGACCTGAGCCTCCCGCGGTTCCTCGGACGGCGCAGCCAGGCGCAGGCGAGTCGGGAGCAGTATGCAGGAAGCTGGCTTCCAGGCCACGCGTGCTTTCACAGGTGAGGCCGGCTCCGCTCGCCCAGGTGGGAGATGGTGACGCCCTGCGTGGGGAAAGGCTGCATCCCAGTCAGAGGCGAAGAGCGTCCAGGGCCCAGGGCTCAGGCTGCCTGGCCACTGATTTTGACAAAATAACAGTGCGTGTCCTCTCTCTGGATAGGAATTTGAAAGCATGTTTGACATTCCTGACTCTGCTTTTGTTGAAAGATAGGATACGCACAATATCCTGAAGTATTTGTAGGGTTCCTCCAAGTCCCTGTTCTCCAAGGAAATCTGTCATGTGCAGAGAGTGCAGGGGACGTGTTTTGGCCTTTTTACAGAACAGGAAAGACTGTCCCAGGGCCAACACGAGTTGCCCACAGGCACCCCTCCCCCACGTTTGGTTAACTTCCCAAGATGCAGCCGTGGCAAGTGGGGGGCGCCGGGGCGAGCTCACTGCAGGGAGCTCGGGAGAAGCAGGGTGGCCCACGGCACCGTCTATTTGCCAGGTCACACGTTTCGCAGGGACCCACTCAGACTGGCTGGGGCCCAGAACTGTGGCCATAGACACAGGGGCCTTTGATTTTGGACCCTGGCTCTTTGTGTGAATCACATAACATCCCAGGAAGCCACTTAATCCTTCTGGGCCTCTGGCTGCTTGTCCACAGGCCACTGTAAAAAGAGCCTTGTTTTTTGGTTTTTGCTTTTTATTTAAAGGGAATGATGGTGGAAATACTCACAAGAAGTGACCACATTCTCCATCCCTGGGAGTCCTGAACATGTGCAGCTTTTCAGACTTTGTGAGGGAACAGGTCGGCTTGTTGGCTGCCTGGAGAGAGAGGCCGGGGCTCAGGCTGGAATTGCAGTCAGCCCTCTGTGGGACTAGCTCTCAGCCCCTGGACCAGTCCTTGAACCCCTCTTCATTTCCCTTTGCTCCTCTGTATATGAAGACGGTCATGGAGCCTGTCACCTTGCAGCTCTGAGAAGGGATGTGAGCCAAGGAGCAGCCTGGCACCTTTGAGTCCTCAGGCTGTTTCCTGTTGTGGACTCTTGCCACATGGAACCAGATTGCCAGGGCCTGAGCCTGGCCACCTGTGTCCTCACCGTGCACCTGTGGTCACCTGAGACCTCTCAGCACCTGCATCTATGACAGCACCTCCATCCCAGGGTAGTGGTAGGGAAAATGAGTTCAGCTGTTTAGATGTAGATTCAGAAGAGCAAACACAAAGTCAAGCTCTCTAGAACCATTTTTCAACTTCTGTCCCCTCTGGCTGGAAACCCTGCCTTCTTGTCATCCCTTGCTATGTACACTCCAGCTGTTTGGGTCCCAGGAGCTTCTCCTTTGTGGAATGTCCCTTCCGCTCGCAGGCCAAGGGTGGCCGCAGAAGCACCTGTGAAGTGGCCCAGTGTGTACTTAGCCTCCTTGTCACCACACCCCAGGAGGGAAGGAGAGGCATGTAGGAGGTGCATGTAAAAAAAAACTCTTAAAAGTAGTTCTGAAAGGAAGAGGAAACAGGAAAAGAAAAGGAAGAGAGGACAGAACAAAAAGAAGCTGAGGAAGACTGGCATAGGGTCAGAATTCAGCCCAGCCCAGCCCCCAGCTGTGTCATTGTCCCCCGGAGGGGGAAAGGCCCCTGTGGTCATCACTTCCTCCCCACCTGACTCCTGAGACTCTGGCTATGCCGCTTTGTCTTGGACAGTCAGCCCTCTAGAGGGACCTGGCTGCAGGGTGGAGGTGGCAGAGGCACCACACAGGGGCCAGTGTTCTGGCACCGTCTCCCTGCCGCCTGCACCTGGCATGGCCAGTCATAGCTCCTGCTGAGACAGCCACATCATCCAGCTCCTCTGCCCCAAGGGAAAGGAAGCCCAGGGCTCTGTTTGGAATAATCAAAGTCCCTAGATTGCCTTCTGCCTGGAGATTCTTGATGAGCAGGACGGTGCCACTTGAGCATCTAAGCCCAAGGAAGTAGCAGCTGTTGTGGAGTTTACTGCTGCAGTCTGTCATGGGCTGGGCCCGGTGCCTGCGTCACCTCCCCCACAGCTTGCTCATGCTGACCTTCTTGTAGCTCCTCCTAGCTCACTTTTTTTAAGTTTTATTTTTAATTGACAAATAATAATACATTTGTGGAGTGCCATGTTTTGATACATGTACACATTGTGGGATGATCAGATCAGGCCTAATTAGCATGTCTGTCACCTCAGATATTGATCATTTCTTTGTGGTGAGGACATTTCAACGTTTTCTCTTTGAGCTCACATTTAGTTTTCCCAGGAATCTGTTTCCTTATGATTTGGCCTCTTTAGGCTGGTCGTGATGGCCTGTAATTTCAGCACTTTGGGAGGCCAAGGTGGGAGGATCACTTTCGCTCAGAAGTTTGAGACCAGCCTGGGCAACATAATGAGACCCTGTCTGTACAGAAAAAGAAAAAAATTAGCCGGGTGTGGTTTGTGTGTACCTATAGTCCCAGCTACTCTGGAGCTGAGGTGGGAGGATCCCCTGAGCCCAGGAGTTGGAGGTTACAGTGAGCTATGATGACACCACTGTACTCTAGCTGGGGTGACAGAGTGAGATCCTGTTTCAAAAAGCAAACAAGTTCGCCTGTACCCAGCTGTATCTGCCTCCCTGAGTAATAGCCCTGCCAGCAGAGGTGGTATGATAACAGTGATGGCTGATGTTCTAGAAAACTCCTGCTGTGCTGGGCACCATGTACCTTACCTGTATTTCCTCTGTCATCCTTGCAGTGATGCTGAGGCCCATGTTATTATGCTAGTTTGCTTAACCTGGAGCACATGTGGTGTAGCCAGGGGTTGGCAGTGCCAGCAGCCTTTCCAAATCTAGTGGTGTGTGGCCTTGGCTGCACACTGGGCTCACTGGGGAGCTTTCCCGCTGCCTGGGTCTCACCCTCAGGGACTGGGATTTAATTGGCCTTGACATCCCCTAGACCTACTATGTCGTGACTTTCATCCTAATGAGATCCCAGGTGCTCAGTGCACATTAAGGTCTGGCACCCCTGGGAATGGGCACTGTGCGGAGATTAGTGGGCAGGGAAAGGCCGGGTGTGGTTTGCGGGAGTTGGCTCTCCAAAGAAGAATCTGATGCACACCATTCCTTCCATGGGTAGGATCGAGTAAACTAATCTGTCCCTTCTAAGGAAGCTTCCAGGTATTAGATTGTATGTATCCCAGCTAGATGCACCTGCAGGATGGTGGTCTTTAAGTTTCCGCATGTCTTTCTAGGAAGTAACCAGTGGTAACACATAGGACTTGTGAGTTCTTGGCCTTCTCCTGAGGTGGTTTCCTGTAGACTGGGATCATCGTTTTTCTTTGCCTATTCTTTGTTGGCCCATGTGGTTTGTGAGAGCGGCCTGTGATGTGGGATGCAGGGGCTGACCCGTCTCCCTGCCCAAGCAGTACATGAAGCTGTCGTCCTAGAAGGCGGTGAGCAGGGGATGGGTGCCCACCCCCAGAGTTGGTTTGCTCTTCTTAAGTTTAATGATTTTTAGTCTTGTCTTATTCCGGAGCAATGAGAGATGCTCATGTCATAGCTCCCAGAATGGAGGATTTGGCGGTTTGCTGACACTCAGTGCCAGTGGAAAGGACTGTTGCCTTAAATACCCTAAACGGTGGGGCGGCTGAGGCATTTTTCCTTGGCTTTCAGTTTTATTTTAGGGCAAGACAAAAGTCACTATGCAGGTAACCATACCTCTGCTAAAAGAAACTTGTCACTTTATCGTTTATGTTCTACTTCTCCTGGGAGTGGAGGCTCAGAATTCCTGTCTAGGAAGGGTCTGGGCCCCTAGGGGCTGCAGTGTGGCTTCTGGGAAGGGCTGGGAGACCTGTTGGGGAGCTTTGTTTGGAGCACGTGAAATCACTGTGATGGTGCAGGAAGCTTGGAGGGCCCCTGCCCCTGGGGCCACCTGGCCCTCCTGTGTGGTGACAAATCTGCTCTTCCTGGGTGAATGTGGGCACGCCCACAGAGATACATGCTGCAGATCTCACTTCCTAATTGTGAGTTTCTTAGGCTAATTCTTGCACATGGGAACTGATAACGTGTTTTTAATTTTCTCAGCACATATAATTTAGAAATGATTTTAGTCATTTAGATACTATTTTATAACAAAATTAATTTTTTCTTTGTATAAGTAATATCTTTTCATTGTAAGAAAATTTGGAAAGCACAGAAAAGTCAATAGAAGAAAAATATCCATACCTGTTCTTGCCATAAAAAGCTTTCTGCTGGTAACATTCCAGTCTTGTTTTCCCGTGTAAATTTCTTTTTATGGAGCTGTGGTCATAATACATATTTAATATTATCCTGATCATTCCCTTTTAACACTCCATTATGAGTTTTCTTTTTAAATATGATTTTAAATTGCTGCATATTTTTTATGGACATGTACTTGAATTTAAAAATTGTGTTCCTATTTTTGGATAGTGCAGGTTTTTTCTTAATTTCAAAATGTTAAGGGGGTACGAATGTTTCTGTTACATGGATACCTTTAATTACGCTTAAGTTGGGGCTTGCAGTGTGCCCATCAGCTAAATGGTGTTCATTGTACCCTACAGGTAAGTTTTTATCACTCCCCCCTCCCCAGATAGTATAATTTTTTACCTTTGTAAATAATGCTTAGATACACCTTTGTGCATAAGAACTCTTCTGTATAATTTGATTATTTCCTTAGGATACATTCCTAGAGAAAGAATTATTAAGTCCAAATATGTGAAATTTATTAAGGCTTATGATTAAATTTCCAAAGGGATTGGTTGATCCTAACTTTTGAGACTGCGCTGAAACCTGTTAATCAGTTTCTTTCAGTTGCCTGTTGCCAGTTGCTGTGTTCAGTGGTCTGTTACCCGTCACCCACGTGCGAGCTGGAGGGGCCTTGCCTACGTGCAGCGTGTGTTTGTGAAGCTCTTTGCAATGTACTGCTGTCACAGCTTCCCAGTACCATGTCAACCATCCTAATACTACATTTGGGCAAGTAAAACTCAAGTCTCCTAAGTTTACTGTTCTTGTCTTTTGGGCAGTCTTTCTGCCCGGCTGTCAGTCACTGAGGCAGTGTTGTACATGAATGGGCTCCCCCAAAGATAAAACTCTGTCTCTGTCTAGAGCAAACCCCCAGTGCCTCTGGGCAGAGGGAAATGGGAATCCTTCCCAGCCGGGTCAGGCAGCCCTCCGTCCCAGGTGCCCTAATAGTGATGGAGATTTCACCTGAGGTTTATTGTGCTCCTCACTGACTCGGAAAGCATTCCACCTGGGTTATCACCGTGCACAGCCCAAAGAAGTTGCTGGTTTGAGATTCTGCTTGCTCCCTGCCCCCACTACCACCCATAGTACTGCAAAGGTTTTGCACAATTAATTTTCTTAGGGTCCTTAGATTGTTTCAGTGTTAGAAAAAAGATTTAACCTCGGATAACTAGGTGAATGAAACAAATTCCTGTCGAATTTATAGTGAGTCTTTCTTGTGAAAAGGATAATCAGATCTAATTGTTATATAAATTAAGGTTATTTTGGTCATAAAGGAGGAGGAGGAGGGTTGGTTTAATAGTCTTCAGGTATCTGAAAGAGAGCCGTCTTATGGATGTTGGTGACCAGGTTTTCCTAGCCAGTAATGACCAAAGAGGAAGCATCAGTTAAGCCAAATATTTGTTAGCATCAGTTAACCGAATAGTTGGGCTACACGTTTCCCCCGTGGGCTCTGAGTCGGGGTGTGGTCCCGCTGGAGGTGTGCCTGGGACTCCCCAAGTTCGGGAACAGCATTGGACGGCCCCTCTCACCATGCAAACCTTCTGCATGTTACTGATCATCTTCAAGGTCATGGCTGTGTGCTGGCCCATGGATGACCTTGGCCCACACTTTCCAGAGCTGCCTGCAAAGCACTTGTTTGGGGAGATGTTGAGAGCTGTTTCTCGTTGAAAGGAGCAGGGGCAGAGTCATGGCCGAATCCTAGAAGGAGAGACTTACACTGGTTTCTTGACTATAGAACTTTTCAGTCTTCAACATGGGACTGTGCCATAGGAAGGCCCCAAGTGGGCAGGCGGTGGGCAGTGTTTTCCAGACGATGAAACTTTGAAGACTTTTTCGAAAGAACATCAAACAGGGACAGCTCCCCATAACAGGTGTGCTGGAGAAGGTGCATCTGGGGTGCTGCTTCCGCCCATCTGCAGCTTCCGTGTGCCTGTCTTGCCTGAGCCAGTTCAGCTGTCCCCAGTGGGGCTGCTTTCATTATAAATATTTATGGAGCTCTCACCAGGTGTATGTAAAGTGCCATAGATGGAAAGCATGTCATGAGACTCTTTTTCTGCTTCCATTCTGTCCCCTCTGTAGTTCTATATATATGGAATATATATGTATTTGTGTGTGTGTATATATATATGTGTGTATATATATGTTTTTGAGACAGGGTCTTGCTCTGTTACTCAGGCTAGAGTTCAGTGGTCTCATCATAGCTCACTGCAACCTCAAGCTCTTGGGCTCAAGCCATCCTCCTGCCTCAGCCTCCTGAGTAACTGGGATTACAGTCACCGTGCCCAGCTAATTTTTATATTTTTTTGTAGAGATGGGGTCTCACCAGGGTGCCCAGCAGGCTGGCCTCAAACTCCTGGCCTCAAGGGATCCTCTCACCTCAGCCTCCCAAAGTGCTGGGATTATAAGTGTAAGCCACCACTGCCAATATTTTTTAAGGTACAACTTTAATGGTAAGTTTCCCTTGCCCTAGAACCTTCCATGACATTGTCTTCTTCTAAGAAAGAGTGCAGCCTGAAGTTCAAGGGCCCCCAGGATTGTCTTTCATTCTCTTGTTATCACCAGAGTTCCAGACAAAGCAACCAGTTGCCCTTCCCCAGATAGTTCTGCACTTTTTAATCTCGAGGCTGCTGCTAACAGTTTTTCATCCCTCATAGAGTCTCTGCTTCTGCCATCCTCTTCTCTGTCTTCAAGATCTATCTTAGGTCCATGAACTCTTTTGTGATGAGCATGAGAGAAGCCTAGATGGTCTTCCTGCCAGCAATTTAATAGATGTAGAAATGATTAATAGTGGCTTTTTGTAAAACCTTGAATGTTCTTGCCTGAGGGATGTTAGATTTACTAAGAGAGCCATCAGAACATGCAGTTTACGGTGGTGTGTGTGTTTGGTTTTATGCTGTGCTGTTTAGCCTCACATCTGGCCCTCAGTTATAAACCTAATCTCAATTAATAACGTTTCTGTGTGTGTTAATCTGTAGTTTACGTCACTATTCTGATAAGCCCCAAACTCAGATCCGTTTTCTTCCCTGTGAACCTTCCATGTTGTTTCCAGGGTTTTCCTAGGAAACATGCCACATGTGCCACGTGCTTATCTTTTTTTTTGAGGCATCGCAGTAGCCTCGTGTCTAGGAGTGTACATATCCATTGTAAATAAGGATGAGAAATAATTTTGTTGTTGCCTGAAAGCATATTTATTTTAAGGTTACTTGTATATGTACAACATGAAGATACTTACAAACATCTTGTTTTTGTAGCTCTTAATTAGCTAAAACTTTAAAAGAAATTGGATATAAGATTATAAAATCAGAAACATTCCAATTAATATTTAATCTGACAGATAAGTTTGTTTTGCTGAAACCTTCAATTTCCCAGCTCTTTTTTATGACAGGGAGAGGTGACATGGTGACAGTTGTCTGCTGCCAGGTGCGGGGTGTCAGGGTTCGCTGCAGTGCAGACTGGGTGGAACTTCGGCTTCCACCATGAGCTAAGTATCAGCAGTGGTATAAGATGATTCTCTGTCACTGAATATCCAGGATCAACGTGATCTGCACATCTCATCGGGGTCTCTGAAAATGTTGCTTCTGTCCATTGCACTTCTGAAACTGAGGTGTCACCGTTACCCCCCAAACGGAGCCATTTAGCTCTGGAGAGATCAGACTTGTGCAGAAAGCAGGCAGCCACTTCAACATGTGGCCTTTGTACTTTCTTTCTTGGGTCCTAGACCCTTGCTGCATTAGTATACGGATGTTTCTATCCCTCACAACGATTGTCTTGTGCCCCCTGTCACAGGGTGAGCCCAGGCTGGGAAGGCCCCGGCTGTCCCCCTGTTCCTGCTCCGGGACACTGATGTGCCAGCTGGCCTCTCTGCGGCACACTCCTCACTGCACTGAGATGGAGACAATGACCACTTACTAGGGTTGGTGTGAGGACTAAGTGAAATAATATTGGTAAAGGGCCAGACACGGAGCCTGGTGCCCAGTCCATGTTCTCCCACTTCTTCCTTCTCCATCTTCACAAAGTCGACTGCTGTGGGGACCAAGGCTCTGGTCCCCAAAGGTTCACTGAAAAATCATTGACATGAGGCAGATTGATTAATAGGGAAAAAGATATACATATGTATTTAACATATATACACGGGGCCTTCAGGATGAAGGCCCAAAGATACAGGGGAAATTGTCCATTGTGCTTGGTTTCAACAGAGCGTGGGCAGCCATGTAGAATATGACTGGACAAAAAGGGTGTGATCTGATGCTGACAGGCGGAGTGGGGAGACCCAGCAAGGCCTGTCTGTCTGGATTCCTCTTGGCCTCTCTGAGCAGCATCCTTCCTCTGAGTGTGGGCAGGACCCTCTCTGGGATGGGGGCCGTATGCCCTAAATCTGACAAGGCAGGTCACATAATTTCTTTATGGCCAGTTGTTACACAGAATAATTTTAGGTTTCGTGGTTGGCTTTGGGGAAAAGAGGTTCTGGCTTTTATGACCCGCCTTGGGGAATAGGGATTGTAGTTTCTGTGGCCAGCCTCAGAGGAGAGTGGGACTGAGAGGCAGAAAGGCAGGAGAAGTTCAGAGAAGAACGTTTTCTTCTAAGGCTGCTTCTGAGGCTTTCATTTTGGGGTACTGTTTTCTGAGCCCCAATGCGATACATAAAGGCCTCAGAGAAACCAGGTGTTTATTTAGCAGATACACAATAGGAGCTCCTGCCACACCCGTGTCCCAGGCACTCAGAGTCTGAGTGTCGTCATGATCTTCACTGTTAGCAGCTGTGGCTCCGAGGCATTGCGTGCTGGCTCGGCTGCAGGGGTTGAAGACTTCCCGCTCCACCCGGCACTCTGCTCTTGGGACTCTTCTGCACTGAGCTTCCCTCCCGGTCATCATACCCCGTCAGGTAGGGTTTCTGTCTTTCCTGCATCCGCCACCTGCTGGTGCTCAGGTGGCCGTCTCTGCAAGCATCACAGGTGAAGGTCGTCGGGCTTGGCTCAG
>VSMD01075609.1:0-19753 GCA_008750895.1 Mirza zaza | reverse complement strand
AAAAAAAAAAAAAAAAAAAACCTTAGCAAACAATGTACCTAAAAGTGTGCATGGTGTATAGGGATTCTGTTATTTTCGTGGTTGCTAGATATAGAAACCACGCAGACAGCGGGTCTGGCCTGGCTGATGGCACTTTACAGAAATCTGGGAGTTGCTATTTCAAGATTGCTGTTTGGCCCCTCCCCATCAGGTTTGAGAGCTTCAGAGAATCTAGAAACCCAGGGATTTCATGCCTGTCCCCCACCCGTCCCCTCCCTCATGCCACAGCCCCTACTTTGGCAGCTGTGGTCTCATTTTTAAGTTTGCAATACTTTTTTTTAGCTCAAAATCTGCCCATGAGCCAGGCGCAGTGGCTCTCTCCTGTAATCCCAGCACTCTGGGAGGCCAAGGCGGGGATCACTTGAGCCCAAGAGTCCAAGACCAGCCTGAGCTACATAGTGAGACCCCATCTCAACAAAAAATCTTTAAAAATTGGTGTGGTGGTGGGCATCCGAATCCCAGCTACGTGGAGGCTGAGGCAGCAGGATGGGAGTTCAAGGCTACAGTGAGCTATGATGATGCCACTGCACACCAGCCCGAGACTTCCATTGGCTGTCTTAGGATGGCTTGATCTTCCTCTGTGTTTAATATCTCCGCTTTAAAGTCATGTCTTCATTGGCTTTTACCATGCAAAGTAATACCAGTCCCTGCATGTCACTCCATCCCTCACTGTTTAGCCTCCTTGCTCTGTTTCCTTTGTAGCACGTCATTGCCTGGTGGTGCCCTGCTTATTACCTAGAGTCTAAGTCATCTCTCTCCAGGTCAAAGGCAGAGCCTGCCACTCCCCATCTGTAACAGAGAGTTGACTTCATTGCTTGCTAAGAGGGGGACTGCTGGCTAGGCAGAGTCTCTGAGCAAAGGGGAAATCTGATCTCATATAGGGCATTGAAAAGCACCCAGAGCATTGAGGGAGTGGTTGACGTTTACCTGTGTAAACCTGGTTACTTAAGGTTGCTTAAGCAAGACTTGCTGATGGCTTGGCCCTGTATATACCCATGTGGAGCTCTTGTTTATCAGTGAGAATGGGTTTCAACACATCAACTGTCCTGTGACTTGTATTTAACTCTCACTAGTTTTGAGCCCGGGGCCTTGTGAAACATATGTAACTCATGCCTCTTCACCTTGGGAGCTGCTCAGACTATTTTTCAAGTTTGATATAACTCACACACAGAAAACAATGAAAATATAACAAATTTTGCATTCAATTAGAAAAGATCATTTTGTTTCCAAAGTTTTCATTCTATTTTTGTAATAAAACACCATGGCCCCAAGGAAAAATTGTTTTTCTAGTGAGGCAGTCAATGTGTTAAACCAGGTCTGATGGTCACTTGTGGCTATGGCCAAATGACCACCCGTGTTTCCTAGGAAGACAGGAACTTTTTATTCCTGGTGCTTTGTAAGATCTTTTAGATTTAGCTTGTCCCTGAGAAATGGCAGGAATCCCCAGCAATTTCCATCCTGTTTTAGTTCTTTGCTGAAGCTTCTTATTGAATAAGGGCTTAAAACACACACACAAAAACAAAACTGAGCCTCAAACTAAATCATCAACAAAAGCACATTTAATTTCAACCTATCTGTGTTTTGTCGGGGGTGGGGGGTAAAAACCTAAGTTTTTGATAGCTCTTAAGAAACAAAACCCATACTGTTGCCAGAGCTAAGTCTGGAATCCAAGCAAGAAGTTGGAAGACAAGAAAAAACTTCACACCTGTCGCTTTTAGGATGATTAATTTTGAATCCATGTCTCACTGCTCACAGCATTCCCTGTTAGCCACAGGGCTGGAGGCAGAGTATCCTTATTGTTTTGTAAACTTTTGAGTCATGAAGAGTTAAAATTCTAGTTAATGTCCTTATCTGTTTTTTTTTTTTATTTTGGCATATTATGGGGGTACAGATTTTAAGGTTTCTCTAAATCTTATCTGTTCTTTATCTTAGTCCATTTGTGCTGCCATAACAAAATAGCATAAGCTGGGTGGCTTATGAACCACAGAAATTTGTTTCTCATGGTTCTGTGGGCTGGGAAGTCCAAGGTCAACGTGTTGGAAAATTCAGTGTCTGGGGAGAGCCTGCTTTCTGGTTCACAGACAGCTCCTGCTCACTGTGACCTCCCATGCTAGAAGAGGTGAGCCATCTCTCTGGGGCTTCTTCTATAAGGGCACCAATCCCATTTGTGAGGGCTCCACCCTCATGACCTAATCACCTCCCAAAGGCCCCACCTAACGCCATCACCTTGGGGGTTAGGTTTCAATACGTGAATTAGAGGGGGGAGCACAGACATTCAGACCATAGCATTTTTCTTGTGTGATTTTTCCCCCCTTCTCTTCCCCTTGCCTTTCTCTTGCTTTTCATTTTCTTTCCTAAGGGTACGCAGATTATGCCCAGGTTTAACTCAATCATTTTAATGGACTGGCTAGAATACTACATTTCAGGTTGCTTGCAGAGAGCCAAGCACTCATCTCCATATTGCAATGAGAGATTAGTGGAGGAAGGAAATGTCTTGCTCTTTATGTCCCCAGGGTGAAGGGAAATGGGGATGAAAGTTGACACAGATCATCAGGTAGGGGTTTCTGCCCTTGACCAAGACAGAATGAATGGTACAAGACTAGATCGCCTACTGAAGATAGCTAAAGAACCTAGACAAAATATATGAAGCACAGATTTTCAGACATCATTGACAATAGGGAAAGGATCATAGTCCCTGACACAATGGAAACAAATGATGGCTTAAGCTTTCACTGGAGAAGCACTTTTTGAACTGCACCCAGGAAGCACCCAAGCAGAGCATGGGAGTCCCCCTGAGCTGAGAAGACAGACATCGGAGTTTGAGGGAGGCTGGCACAGCTGAAGTGTGTAGGGCAAGACAGGAGAAGAGGAAGCTACACAGAACTTAGGACTCTACATAGATGTCCCCTGGAGTATGTGGCTAAATATTAAACTGTGCATGCAAAGCATGGAATATTTATGAACTTCATAAGGTCAGGAAATGAACAACTTCAAGGAAGCAGTAAGATGAACAGTTCCTAGGTCTCACACAGGGCAGGGAGACATTTAAGTGCTGACCAGCTACAGTTGGACTCAAGAAATGTAATACCTCAGTGGTACAAATTGTATCTAGTAGCCGGCCAAATTAGATCTTCTCAAACATAGCTTAAAATAAGCTGCAGAAAGATCAAGCTAATAAATAACTGCCTGTCAAATCAAAATTCAGCACTGTTTGGAAGAAGATAAAATCCAGACATTCAACAGCATAACATATGCAATGTCCAGCATCCAATAAAAATCTCTAGACACATGAAGTGGGAAAATGTGACCCATAATAAAGAGAAAAATCAGTCAGAATAAATAGGTCCAGAAATAATAGATCCAGATGCTCGAGGACTTAAAAGGAAACAAAAGGAGTAGAATGATTACACTGATACCAGAAAAATATGCTTCAGGACAAGGAATATTACTAGATACAAAGAGACATTTCACAATGATAAGAAAGGTCACTTCATCAAGAAGACAAAAATCTTAACATGTATGCAACTGAAATCTTCAAAATACATGAAACCAGTCAATGAGGAATTAACATCTATACCTACTGTTCCAAATTAAAAAGGAAAACGTTAACATGGATATTTGCAAGGTCATCTGTATCAACATAGACTTATTAAGTATACCATCCTAGGGCATTAACCTGGGTAACAGCAAAACAGTTTAACAAATACAGGGTTGAAATACAGAACACACACACAGAGATTAAAAGATTAAAAGATTAAAAGATATGTCTCACGATGTATTTTCTTTCAACTTCTGCCTTTCAGTCTTTGAATCAAATAAATCATTAAGCTCTTGTTAGCTGTTTTCCATGTTGAGGTATTAGTGCTTAGCCTTACAAATGCCAAGGTAGCTGCTTAGTCGTTCCTGCTATGCCCGAGTAGCTGCGTGACCCCCTTCCTGGGTTCACCTGCAACCCTCAGAACTGGGAATCAGGGGAGACTCATTGTTACATCCTGGAAGATCAGCCACCTCCTTTGGGGTCCCAGTCAGGCCTGCACGGAAGGTCCAACACCTTGCTTTCTACCCATTCTCCAAGCAAGCCATGAGCGATGAGTGCCCTCCCATTACACAAAATACTTCTTAAAAAAAGGAAAAAGATCAGTGTTCATGGTGACTCACACTCATTATGGTTAATTAAACCAGTAAAGCACCACTTAGGATGAGAAATGAGCCACTCCTTGGGAAAAAAAATCATTCTAAAATAATCTACTTTATACACACACATTTAATCTTTAGAATCCAGTCATGTTTCCCAAGGAAATCGCCCGGAGACAGTGTTGGGATTTGAATGGATTACCCCGAACAAGGCCTTTCCATAAACCCCAACTCCGCTCACAGGAAGGGCGCTTTGATGGCCTGCCAACTCTTGGCAAGAAAGATGAAAGTCACTTCCCAGCAAACCTGCTGTAGTTCTCAGCGCGTTCCAGAAAGGAGACGCAGCTACTCAAGAGATACGTCTCTTCCAGTCTCGCCCGACAACGAGAGCTTCTCCAGGACGCTTGCCCTGGTTTCCCAGTGGCTCCTGTCTTTGCGTGTAACATGGGAAGAATATGGACTTTGGAGTCCCATACATTTGGGGCAAATTCCAGTCTCCCACTTACAACCCATGTGCTCTTGGGCAGTTGTGAAACTTCCCGTGGAGAGTTTCCATGACCTGCCTCACCCACAGGGGTGCGTATGATACAAATATCAGTTCTGACCTTCGTGCTGTCTTTATACCTTGTCACTCACTGTTGCTACACCACAACTGGGCCTTATGTCTTTGGGGATCTGGGTGCTGTCCTTACTGCTAGGGGCGACTGAGTCTCCCTGCCTGCCGCTCCTCGAGGCAAAAGGCTGTGTCTGACTCCCCTGTGTCCTCAGTCCTGGCACTTTGTCAAACACAGAGTGGATGCCCAGTGCTGTTGAATGACACCCTCACTCTGTTTCAGAAACACTCAACAGATTCTCCATTACCTCCTCCTCCTCCTCCTCCGTCTGTGTTCTGCTATCTCTAAAATACTTTCTTCATTTTTTTCACTTAACATTTTTAATGCTTATAGGACAAAATCCAAACTCCTTAGCATCCTACCACATTACAGGCACTTCACAATAGACCTCAACCTACTTTTTATTAATTCTTCAAGAATTTCCAAGCAGTAGTAATACAACTGAGCATCACAGTATGTCAAAACAGTAGCCTGAGTCCTTTACATGCATTAACTCACCAGCATATTATGACATTACTGCTATTGTCGTCCCCATTCCATAGATGAGGAAACTGAGCACAGTGAGAGAAACTGCCTATGTCTGGTCTCACCTGGACAAGCAACAGGGCCAGGTCCCTACCAGGTATTGGCAGACCGGGCACCGCTATGGCACCTGCAACTTGGAGCTCAGAGAAGAGAGCACTCAATGGCGTATTCTCAGCTATCACTCACCCGTCTATTATCTTTATGGAGGACCATGAGCACACCACCCAAGTGCCCCGTGAATGCCCTGTGGACAAGACAGTTCCCTTATAATTCTGCCTGTAGAGACAGGATGAGGAAGAAGAGACAAGATCAGAAGAGGAGATGAGACTGGATGAGGAAGAGATGTGAGGAGACCAGACCAGACAAGATGAGGAAGAGGAGCTGAGGCCAGACAAGAAAGAGGAGACCAGATTGGAAGAGGAGATGAGACTGGATGAGGAAGAGGAGATGAAACCAGAAGAGGAGGAGGAGATGAGACGAGACCAGATGAGGAGAAGGAGACAAGACTGGAAGAGGAGACAAGACGAAACCTATGAGGAGACGAGACCGGAAGAGGAAATGGGACAAGACCAAGAGACAAGACCAGAAGTCTCGGAGGAGGAGACCAGACCGCAAGAGGAGGAGGAGACAGGAGGAGACCAGGTGGGGAGACTGGAAGAGACCGGAAGAGGAGGAGGGGATGAGGCCAGAGGAGGAAAAGTGTGCTAAGTTCTTAAAATGCAATGCCTCATTCAGACCTCATGAACCATCCCATAAGCTAGGTATTGTTGTTTACCTTGTTTACAGATGAGGGAACTAAGGCTTAGAGAAGTTATATAATCTGCCTAAGGTAACACCTTAACTCTGAAACTGAGACTCAAAACCAAGCCTGACTCCAGAGTCTCTGCTCTTGGTCCTTATGCAAGTCAGATACCTTCTTTCAGCCTATATGGTGGTTCCCGCAGCTTCCTGTAAAGGTGTCCTCAGGCTGGCCCTGAGGCTGAGCCACAGCTGCTGTCCCTGTGATTTCCAACCCCAGATTTTATTTTTACTGTGGATGGGGGGAGGGGCATAGTCCTGGGCTGGAGGGCAGAAATTGGGCTTCTTATGCTGTTCTGTCTCTGGACACAAAGAGGGTGTACTCTGAGCAGGCATCTCTTGCACTAGGCCTCACTTGCCGCATCCGCAACTGGGAAGAATAATTCTACTCCTGGTGCCGGCCAAAATTACTCTTTTTTGAGATCATATATGGAAGAAATCTGCATAAAAGATTTGCACTTATTAGATTGTGCATAGATCTAGCCCCCAACCAAAGTCTCAGACTTAATTCCCAGAAGTTCCCAGCAAACTTGGAAAACCTCCAAAGGATCCTTATCTCCCTGCCTTTGTTCATGCCTTTCTATGTATCTGAAAGGTCTCCTCATCTTTATTTACCATAATCCAAACTATGTATCCAAAAGGCCTAGTTTATAGGCTTCCTCCTAGAAGGTGTTTGTGGACAGTTCTTGAAGTGATCCATTTCTCCCACCTAATCTTTGGCTGTAAGCACTTAAGATGGGCATCTCTCTTAGCCTTACCATAAAATTACTGATGTATAGGACATCTCCTCTATGGAGGACATGAGTTGGTTTTTGCTTGCCTAGTATCTTCTCCCCCGTTTAGTAATAGCAACTTGGTTTTCCTCTGGTGAACAAGCTTCCCTCACTTTTAATCCATATGATTTGGATGGGGTCAACCCCACTTCCAAATCCAGAGGTTGGCCTATTCAGAGTTACCATAATGGGTTCAGTGAAGGGCAGGTGACTCAATTAAAAGCATTGAAAATTACTCCTAGGACTTTTACTAGGACCATTGGCATAAAAACCTCAATTTTGCTACAACTGGATGTAAACATGGAGCTGTGAGGGGCTTTCACGTGGAAAAAAATTCCTGAGGATGAAGCCACTCAAGAGCAGGTTATAGAAAGAGACCTTATCTGGAGGATAACACTGTTGGAAACCCTTGGGTGTCCAACTATTCCTGAAACTATTAATAGAAGTCACCTGCCTAGGACAAATAAATTCTGTCCCCTGCCCACATTCTTTTTTTCCTTTTAAGCTAGTTTGTGTTGGGTTTCTATAATGTAGAATTGAAAGATAGGAACACATCCTCAATTTCTTTATCAACTTTAAGGGGCCAAAGGCCTGATCTTTTTAACTTCACATCTCTTAGCCTGGTACCTGGTAAGACAGAGGGTTCTGAAGGTGTGCTGATCGATTCATTCAATCTCACTTTCTCTGAGTACCTACAATGAGCTGAGCTAATCACTGGGACCACAAAGAATAATTAGACATAGTCCTTGCCCTCAAGAAGTTCTGAACTTAGTACAAGGAGGAGGTATGAAAATGAACACTTTATAATATACCTTGGGCTATAATAGAAATCTGAGAAAATTTTTGTGGGATTCAAGAGGGTTGGAGGTTTGGGGAGGTGGGATGTGGGAAGTCTCCTCAGAGGAGGTGACATCTGGGTTGAGTTCTTAAAGAACAAATAGAAGTTCCTGGGCAGAGAAGTGGGCATGGGGAAAAGGTGTCCCAGGGATGACTATAATTAATACCATCACCATCTCCTGTTCTTCCTGTGGCCTCTTCACAAGCTCCTTCCTCTTTCTTTTCCTCTACCTCATCTATCAGTGGAGCCACCATAGTGGTTAATTAAGAGCGTAGGCTCTGAGCTCTGACCTAATCTGGAGGATAACATTGAAACTACACCAAAACAACTCCTAAATATTGTCATAAATTTAAATGTTAATAACTTATGAATAATTTATAAATCTTGGGAAAAAATAATTCTGCCTGGAGCACATGGCTCTCAGAGCTTGATATATGAAAACTGTTTGACCACCCTCTCTGCAGGCTCAAGCGAGGGCATGTTTCCATCTTGTTCTCTCCAGTTCTCCCTCCTACTCGGGCGAGAGCTTCTAGAGCACAGCAGACCTCCTTGAGAAGGTGCAGAGATCAAACCCGGAGGGTTCTCAAGCCTTCCAGTTCTCCATCCCAACTCCACGCAGATGCAGGTTCATGTTGAATGTGGGACAAGCTCACTAAACACTACCCCAGGCCACTGAAGAAAGTTTCCTCTCTCCCTGCCCCATGCCACTCATGTTCACAAAGGCCCTGAGAGAAGAGAGAAAGCAGGCCAGAGGTGATGGCTCACACGGGTAATCCCAGCACTTTAGGAAGCCAAGGCAGGAGGATCGCTTGAGGTCAGGAGTTCAAGACCAGCCTGAGCAAGAGCGAGACCCTGTCTTTACCAAAAATAGAAAAAATTAGCCAGGTCATTGTGACCTGCACCTCTAGTCCCAGCTACTCAGGAGGCTGAGTCAGGAGGATCGCTTGAGCAGGAGTTTGAGGTTGCAGTTAGCTATGATAATGCTGCTGCACTCTAGCCGGGGCGACAGAGTAAGACTCTGTCTCAAAGAAAAAAAAAGAGAGAGAGGAAGCACTTAGCAGTTCTTACATAAACCCTCAACTCTCCCTAAAAGTGAAGCTAAATGATTCCTTGCAGCACAAACCCCATTTTATACTCAACAGCCTCAGCCTCAAGCTTTGCTGATGACTTTTCCTAAAGGAGACATACTTCAAAAGGCCATGGGTTTTGAGCTTTTCTGACTGGAAATGGCACCAGCTGAATGTCACACAGCATCCTGCTGAAGGCTTCTTGGAAACAGCTGATGAGAAAAGGGAACAGATTGCCGGAGAGGTGAGTTATTCCTAGTAGCTTCCTCTTCACTCTCCCAGCTCTGTCAACCCAGAGACGTGATTAGAGACCCTTAAAGCAGGTAGTGGGAAAAAAAAAAAAAAGAAGGTAGCGGAATCTCTTACAATTCTCTGTAGCATAGCAGAGGTGGCTCTGATTGCTAGCTTGCTCGTGATTTCTAGAGCATGCAAGTTAAACTAATGCAATTAAAAGATGCAGGTCTGATTCTCTCGAACGCCTAAGAGAAGTCACAGAAGGTACCAGAGCACTAAAACTGTACCACCAAAAGGTCTACAGAGCACCCAGTATTCACAAACACATCCTAATGAATTTGATTTTATTCTCTTCCTCTCACTATAACAAAGGAAAACATGCTCGAACATCCTAACTACAACTGACCATCATCAACTTTCCTTTCCCCCATAGATAATACTATAAAGAGAATAATCATTTCAGATTTTCAACAGTCTTATTAGCGGCCCCATTTCACTGATGATGCAATGAGGCAGAGAAGTTAAATCACTTGTCCACAGTCAGTGGAGAAGCAAGAACTCAGACTCAGGAGCCAGAGCCCAGGCTCCAGGCTGCTCCGCTCCCCAGCCTACGCCATCAGCCCGTCGTCGTGCTACTCCCCGAAAGGCACGGCGGGGGGAGAGAACGCCTCCACCACAATCCACCAAGATGACTGGCTGTGACACGCCTCCTTGACGGAAGAGCTGTCCTGAGAGGTCACAGCAGGGCAGGAGGTGTAGCCAGGACTGGCGTTCCAAACGTTCCTCTCCATTTCCCGGTCCCCCTTGCAATCAGATGGGGCCATGATGGCCCATAAGAAGTGACACGTCTCACTTTCAAAGTAAGGCTCTGAGTAAGCCACGCTCATCCCTCTGCTATGCTGAAAGGACCACTAGATGAAGGAGGGCTACCTAACCTGCACATGACTTTAAGCAGAAAATAAACTTCTGTTGCAGTAAACCCTGAACTTAAAGGTTGGTGGGTTGTAAAAACTAGCATTAATGACCTTGGACTTGAATGTCTGGACTCCTGCTGTCCTTAGGATCAGCTTTTTTCTCCCCCGGTTTCTCTAAGGTAAAGTGTGGTCCCACTGTCACCTGTTCCAAGAGTTTATTTTGCTCCCGGAAGCCATTCACAGTCACAACTGGGGTGATCTTTTGGGCAAAAAGGCCATGAAAGCAGGTGGCTCCTTCCAACTGGGTCCCATTGCAACCTGTCTGTTAAAGACTTGTCAAGACAATAACAATCAAATAAATCGCTGACACACTTCATATAATAAAAAGGCCCAGGAGGCAACAGGAAATCTTGCTTTTGTTCTATGGTATCTTCACCACCATTTTCTCAGCTAAGTCTATGAGTATATAAGTATATAAGTCTACTACAGTCTGCCAACTTGGAAATTTAAGCGATAGCTAGGTAACCACATGGCATGATGCTTCTCCAAAAATAAATACGTGCACAATGGTCAAAAACAAAAATAAAAATGTAAGGGAAAAAAAGATACACTGAAAAAAGAAAAGGGTTTTTTTTTTTTAAAGACCCATGTCTCTAGGTGTTCATACACACATGTATACACACACACTTTATATTACATGGATGGATACTTCCCAGACAGACCTCCTCATGTGTATATATACATAGGCAAACACATATTGCCATAGACTGAATATCTGTGTCCACTCGAAATTCATATGTTAAATCCTAGCCTTCGATGTGCATTTGAAGGTGGAGTGTCTGAGAGGTGACCAGGTGATGAGGCAGAGCCCTCATGTATGGGATTAATGCCATCATAAAGAGATCCCAGAGAGCTCCCTGGCCCCTTCTGCCATGTGAGGCTCCACAGCAAGAAAAGGGCCATCTACGACCCAGGAAGCAGATCCTCCTCAGGTACCAAATCCGCCAGCGCCTGATCTTGGACTTCCCAGCCTCCAGAACAGTGAGGAAGAAATTGCTGTTGTTCATAATCCACCTGGTCTGTGGTACTTTGTTATAGTGGTCAGAACGACTAAGACTTATTTATTTTCTCAAAATAAAAAAAACAATAGTCATTAAGATCTAAAACTCAACAGATGATTTAAATTGCAGATCAGATACACCTGAACATAGAACTGCTGAGCTAAAAAGTAGATCTTAGGAAATCACTTAGAATGGAGCAGAGAGAGAAAGTTACACTGTATAGAATGGAGAAAGTACAACCAACAAGTTTCTACATCCCGTACATTCAGGAATAGAAAAAGACTCTTAGCAAACCTCTGTAACCTGATAAAGGCTCTCTGCCCAAAATGTGCAGCAATCCCCATACTTAAGGAGAACACACCTGGTGTTCCCTCATTAAGTCAGGAATGACACTGAGATCCAGCTACGTTCAACACTGCTAGGAGGTCCCAGTCAATGCAACAGGACAAGGATAACATAAAAGGGATTTACTGAATTGGAAAGCAACAAAACTATTGTTATTTGTATATGATCGTCTACCCAGAAAATTCAACGGGCTTTAAAAATCCATTGGTGCTAAATACAATACAAATGAACATACAGAAATCAATTTCATTCCAGTATCCTAGCAATAGTCCTCGACTGAAGGAGCAGTATCATTCCCTTTCCCCTCGGGATGTTTGGAAACGTGTGGACACATTTTCAGCTGACACAATGTCAAGGGGCTGCTACTTGCTTGGACCACTGTCCCACACAATAAGAAATTGTGCCTCAGCCGGGCGCGGTGACTCACGCCTGTAATCCTAGCACTCTGTGAGGCCGTGGCGGGCGGATTGCTCGAGGTCAGGAGTTCGAAACCAGCCTGAGCAAGTGCGAGACCCCGTCTCTACTATAAATAAAAAGAAATTAATTTTCCATCTCATATATATATATAGAAAAAATTAGCCAGGCATGGTGGCGCATGCCTGTAGTCCCAGCTAATTGGGAGGCTGAGGCAGGAGGATTACTTGAGCCCAGGAGTTTGAGGTTGCTGTGAGCTAGGCTGACACCATGGTACTCACTCTAGCCTGGGCAACAAAGCGAGACTGTCTCAAAAAAAAAAAAAAAAAAGAAAAGAAATTGTGCCTCATTCTCAGTGTATGCCAATAGGATATTCACTGAGAAACACTATGGCCTAGAGCAGTAAACAATTAGCAAATGGAATAATGACAATATGAAAAGTATTCCATTTAGCAAGCAACAAAAACAACAACAAACTATCGTTAAATTTAACAAAAAATGTGCAAGACCTTATATATAAAATTATATAATTCTACAAACAAGCTAAAAATATATGTACAGAAATATAGTCTACACACATGTACATATACTCATCCATACATGTGGTTATTCGTATGTACGTGCATCTTGCCCCATGTCAGGCCACGTGCTGCGTGCTGAGCTGCACACATGGCAGTGAACCCAACACGCCCGGTCCCTGCTCACAGAGTTATCAATCCAAGTGTCGGAAAGTTTAAAGATTATCACTCCATCTGGTCACAGTTCATATGACACTTTCACTTTAAAACTTAAATAATCAGGTGTGGCTTTTCCATGCTCCCTGCTTCACCCTAACACGCTTCCCTTTGGGCATGTTACTGCTTACCGCCACATCTACACAGGCCAGGTGAGCAAAACCATAAGAAAGGTTACAGAAAGTCAACACGAGGTGGGAGAGAGATGGGAGCAAGAAGGTAAACGCCAGCACCTGCTCACGGCTGTATTGGACGAAATGGAAGCGCATGCCAGGGGGGACACCTGAGACTACTGTACCACACAGGACTGGGGACTCTGCGTGCCTGGTCACCACTCCTGCGGAACCGGCCTGCTCTTCCGGCTGGCCTTGTTTCCCACTTCTGTCCGTCTTATGCTTTCTGCTCCAGCAGCACCTTGCCAGCACGCAGTACTCTTTCAGTTTCTCGTGGGCTCGGGCATCCCCTCTGCCTGAATAACCCCCTCTGGGTGGGGCCGTGTGCTCCACTCCTGCTCCTACGTCACGTCTCGGGCCAGCATCCCCCCATCCCGGAAGGCCTTCCTGACTCACCTAGGCTCGCTGCTGTGCTGCCACCTCCACTGCCACCAAGCTGATGCCCGTAACCACTGGCCTAAGTGAGTGCTCCCCCTCCCAAATGTGCACTGACTGCAGAAAGGAGCCAGCGGGCTGCGATGGCTACTGAGTGACACCAAGGCACTGAACCCGACACGTGGATCAAGAGAGAGATGTCAGATGCAGTCCTCGCTCTCAAGGAGCTTCAGTCCACCAGCGAGCGAACGCACACACACGCACACACACGCACACACACGCACACTCTGTCACCGACAGTCCCTAAGCGGGGCGGAATGCAGCAGGTCACATGCACAGCACGGACGGGCAGCGCTCCAGGCGTTCCTGGTAGAGGAGAGAGAACTTCACACAACAGGCGACATTTCAGTAGGGCTGACAGAGAGCTGGATTTTTATTAGGAAAAACCAGCTCAGAGGGGGCGCATGCCAGCCAGAAGGAAGAGGACAGGCCAGGCACATGATGGATGGGAAGAGTTTATTAGGGAACCGCCAATGCACATGCCAGGCTGGACAGTTCAGGAAGAAAAGCCGCAGGAAGGGAAAGCAGATGGGTGGATTCAGGCCAGACTGCAGAAAGCCCTGGGTGCCAGGACTAGGAGCTGTATTTTTCCCCGAGGACAAAGAGGGTCAAGCCACTGCCGATGTCCCAACAATTCAACTTTGACTGCTGGTGTTTATATTTAGAAAGATACCCACTGGAAGAAAAAAATGGGAAGGTGCAGCAACAAGTTTAAAGTCAGAGAAAGGAGAAAAGACAAACCATGCAAAAGAGAAATATACATGATGGCCTCGCTGGGTCCTGAGACAATGCAGGTGGAGGCCAGGAAGAGGGATCGTGGACCCTGGCACAACGGCAGGGCTCAGTCACCCGCCAGCGGCATCACCCACCTTAGGACAGGGCAGCGCTTACCCCGCCATGCCCAACAATTAGTAAGTGGACAGAGGTAACATAAAAGAATGATCAACAAGTGAAATAGTTCTTCTTAAGAAAAAAGAAAAGGACACACTGGCAAGGACCAAACCATTTAACTCAAATGTAGACGAACTCCGAGAGAAAGAATCTCCTAGCAACAGCTTCTCCCGAGAGGCATGAATTAGCACTATCACTGACACAGGAAAAATACCACTTGGATTGCTGATATTTTAACACCAAAAAATGAGTAGGTCTTTTAACTGTGGGGCAATGCTGATGAAATCTGCTATTGCAGACAACTAAAAAATGCCCAAAATGACACCTTGAAAGCTATCTGAGTCCCCTAACCATTACTGAATTCAACAGTCTGCAAATATTTACTGAGAATCAACTCGGTATGGGCCTGTGTACAGAAACCACGATGGGGAAAGGCCCTGTGACGCACCCCCCACGCAGAGACGAGGGTTTGGGGTGGGGTGTGAGGTGGACCAGTCACATCAGAGCATCCTGCTCAGCGTCAGTGCTGTGGGAGAACTGAGGGGGAAACTGAGGCCTGCTGAGATTCAGGTTCCTCACCCAGGCTAATGGGGAAGAGAGAAGAGGAGGGTAGGAGAGGCAGAGTCATCAGTACATCAAAGACACAAAATTAAAAACAAACAAAAATAGGGCATGCTGGCCTTTCAGACACACCAGAGGGGCAAGGAGGAGAGAGAGTTCGCGGTACAAATCTGGATTTTATCCTAAGGGCGCCATGAGTGAGTGAAGGAGTGGGGTGATGTGATCAAACACGCACTGGAGGAAAATCGTGACAGCTGCGCATGGTGGAAACAGGCACCAGAGGAGGGCGGGGTGGGGAGGTGGGGCGTCGGCCGGGAAGCCGTGGCCATAACCCAGGTAGGAAGGCGGTTGGAAGAAGTGGATGGATTTCAAAATATCGTAGAGGGGACAGGACGCACCTGCTGCCTGATGAGAGGCACAACACAAGGACAAGGCAGCAGCTAAGGGTGACGGGCGGCGCTGACAATGGGTAAGGCAGAAGACGGAGCAGGAAGACCCAGGGCAGGGCTGTGCTGCCTGGCTCCACGTCCCTGGGACAGCAGCAGCCTGTTGGTCCAGTTAAGCCCCAGGCGCTCACAGCTGGGCCCAATGCCTGAAGCCACTGCCCTTCCCACTGCCCGAACCTCCTCCTCCAGGCCGGACAGGATGGCCCCAGGGTCTCCCACGCTGCCCTGGAGGCACTCGGGACGGGCAGCGGGCTCCTGCGCCTCCTCGGCCACTGCTCACTCCGAGGCTCTGACGCTGGCCCCGCCGGCACGACCTTCCCTGCTCCAGCTTCCCTGCTGATGGTCAGGGAGGAGGTCACTGTCACCGACTTACTTCCCTAATCAGGCTTCTAACTGCTTATGCTCGAGCAAATGACGGTGTCAATTTCAAGCTCTGAAAGTGTTTATCGTTTGCTTACATCCCTAAATTACTGAAGGAGCTCTGGCCTTTTCTGCCTTTTTCTTTCCTCTGCCAAATTTAATAATCGGTATTTTAACTATTTCAATAAATCTTTTTTGGAAGTTATGCTTGACATTTGCTTCCCGAGGTGTTGATACATGATGTCATTTGTCATCAAACTGTAATCTCCTGGCTTCACTGATTCTCCTTCTTTTCTATACTTGGTGCTGCTGGAGTTTCATTATTTATTATCTACCACCAGCTTATGCTTCTTAAGAATTCAATCACCAAGAAGTTCTTGAAGCTTCCTTCTGTAAGAGTCGGTAATTTATATACACATAAGCATATATTTTGCAATCTACTTTGGATTACCTGAGTTACCATAGTCGCTTTTTTTTTTTTTTTTTAAATATATAATATTTGCTTTGTTAAAGTTTACTGTATGGGTAACTAAGAGCAAAGGGAAGAAATTCATGCTTACTAAACATCCATCATGTGCCAGGCATTGAACATATGTATATAATCCTCACAGATACCCTTTGAAATAGACATTATCAAACCTATTTTTCATATGAATAAACAAAGGACCAGATGAGGTCAATGGCACAAGGTCAGACACCTAGTAGACAGCAAAACTAGGATCCTGCACCCAGCAAGTCTGAATGCAAAGCCATAGCTTGAATCCCTCTAGTGAAGAGGTCACTGAAAAGCCAGGAGGCTCAGGCACCTCCATCTGCTAAAAGACAGTGCTAAGGAGACAAACCTTCACTTTCAATGCCCCGAAACCCCCAGTCAAACAGCAGGTTGTATGTTCCAAAAGGATCTTTGCAACCCTTTCCCCAAACATGGCTAGTTAAGGCACGATGCAGCTGATGAACAGTACAATTCTGGCTGCGTGCAGAGGCCCTGATCACAGGCGACCTCCTGAAATGTCACAGCAGCGTCCACAGGCCACTGGGGCAGTGTAGTGGCCGGCACTTCCAGTCTAGAGTGGTGGCGGCTTTCCAATCCGTCACCCCCACCCCTCGAGAAGCTGCCACTGAAAGCTGCCACAACTGATGTGCATGCCCCAAAGGCAGCAGGCAACACGGGTCACGACAGAAAAGCTCCTTACCTCCAGCCCTCAGTGTGGCCCCATGGTCTAGCTCCAGGGGTCCTCAAACTTTTTAAACTGGGGGCCAAGTTCACTGTCCCTCAGACCGTTGGAGAGTGCGGCGCACATTCCACACATGCGCACTGTGGGCCCGGGACGAGTCGGCTGCTAAGCAGGACAGGCAGCGGCGGCAAAAACACCCCGTGGGCCAGATAAATGTCCTCAGCGGGCCGCAGTTTGAGGACCCCTGGGCCTAGTGCGCCAGGGTCTCCTAGTTTTTAGGGATTCTCGAAACCCCTCCATCGTCTCAGACCCTAACGGCAGAGCAACAGCAGGAGAGAAGCAGCGATAAAGCACCCAGCAAGGAAGCGAGGGCCCTTGTCACTGGTGCACCGGAGCTACTGCCTCTCCACGGGGGACATAGACAGTCCAGCCCACAGAAAGACCTACTTATGCATTTACACACGTGGGCTGGACTGAATGACATCGGGGACAGATGAAGCTGCTAAGGCTGGGCCACCACAAATCAGACGTCATCTGCACTTTCAAACACAAAACCACTGAGTAGACCGAAAGCCCACACTTTGCGACGAACGACATGTAAACACTAGAAACAGGGCAGCAAGAGAGACCTTGGTATCGAATTGTCATCAAGTGATCCCAAGTATTCCCAAAAAGATCGCCAAGATGCTGGGGGTGACCCTAGAAAAAGATGCTTGGTTGACCAGCAAGTAGCGATTGACAAAGATCCTCAGCTTGACCAAGTTTTTATAACTCAGGATTCTCGGCCTTCTCCCAGGCCCTCTGTGCATTCCTTGTGAACTCTAGTTTTATTAGCAAAGAACCTTGCTAAGTCAGTTTAAGCAAGAGCCCCTACCCTCACTGTCTGCTCACCTTTGATAGTCTTGTCCTCCACCAGCCCCCAGGTGACATCTGGTCCTCCTGGCGTATCCTCTGCAAGAAATCCCCGAGGCCGGTTTACCCAGAATCCCCCTTCCTCCTATTTCCTAATGACTTTCTATATAGTGACCCCTACCCTGCTCCCTGGCTAAACTCTCACTTGCAGGTACTATATTTGGAGTTCAGCTCAATCCTCTTTCCCCTACCGCAAAATCCCACTGCGTGGTCCCTTTACCGGTGGGCAAGGGAGGGAGGGGCTATGCATGCCACAGGCCTGGCGTTGCAGGCTGGCTCAGTCACCCATCAGCCCCACGCACCTTCCTACTGCCCCCACTGCTCACCACCCTTCCCCAGTTTATGACACGTGGATGTCTGAGTCCGACTCCAGATACTAGCTCTTTTGATGAAAAATACTGTATCCTGTTTGTCTTAATATGTAGTATGGTACTTGGCACAGAGCATCATTTATCACGTATGCTCTACACATGATTACATAACAAAACATGTGAACCTGAACTAGTGAAAGGAGAAAATGACTGAGGAAGGTGTATTATGATACCGTACTGTGTCACACTGCTGTGATGCCACATTCAGGACACTTTAGAAAATGTCATGAAACAGAATGGACAAAACAATAACTATGTCCCACAAACATTTCATGTTGATTATTTCCTCTGAGCTTCTGCTAAAGATATTTTTCTCTTCCGTTTGTTCAAATCATAGTTATAGCAACAGCTTGATACTTACTGAGTGAATCTTACGTGCCGGCACCATACCCAGGCATTTCACCTACATGAAATCCAACTCCCCACAAAACCTTGACAGTTGTTATAATTGTCCCCACTGTTAGTATGTTTGTTTTTTTTTTTAACGAAGCTCAGAGATGTTAAAAAACATTCCCAATGTCACACAGCTGCCAACTGGTGGGCAGAATGCAGGCCAGGGAGATGAGGGAGCTCTGCCCGAAACAAAAGCCACTCTCTTCCACGACACTCCACCAACCAACCTGCAGAGCCTCACCAGGGAGCCACCTCTGGCATGCCGAGATCCTGTTACTGTCCCCTGCTATTGCTCAGGCACGCAACACAGGTCTTCCTGCTTTTGTGTCTTCACTTCCCGGCTGTCAGATGCTGTTTCGGGCTGCACCAACACGCACTTACCTCAGTCAGTAATCCCTCTTGCTTCCTCCTTTCAATTACCCGGGGACTGGGGGATCAGCTAACCACAGTTACCAGACCTGGAGAGAAGTATCCCCAAGTCTGTGATGCGATGAGCCCCCACGTAGGCAGTCGTCCAGTGCGTGTCCGATTAGCAATGGGTACATTAATCATGGGCCTCACCTCCTTCCCTGACCCCCACGCAAGGCCTGACGACACCATGGGCACAGGCCCTGCAGGGGCTGAGCTGGCGTAGGAGCCGGGGACGGCACAGCACCAGTTTCCCAGCCCCTCCTTTAGTCTGGGAGTCGTTCCAAGAAAACACTGCATGGTCCACCGCATCACTTCCTACGAGCCCCTATAAAACTGAGGCCCGTCACCGTGCCTAGGAAGAAGCGTCCCTTCACTCCCCCACCCTCTGGGAGAGATTCAGGCCGTCTCAGGTGCCACCCAAGCCAGAGGAGCCTCCCACTCCCAGCTCCCCCTTTCAGCAGAGCTCCGAGTCTCTCCAGACTCAGCTGAGGAATCCCGTCTGAGCAGATTCCCAGCCACCTTTGCTCTCTCCTGAACTAGAACTTTAACAATCAGCTTCTTTTCTACAAAACGTGGTGGGCTTCCAGACATGTGCTAAGCAGTGTTTGTTCTCCTATTACACGGCTCAGACTTGAGGGCTGCAGGGGATGGCAGCAGATTCTGCTTCTGGGTTGGACTTTTCTACCCACTCCCTCCCTGTCGGCCCCCACGACCCTCTCCTCTCCATTTTCTGCTTTTAATCCACTAAGAGCTCAGAGAGGGGGAAATTTCACTCTTTAGAACTGAATGCAGAAAGGAGGCTGAGGGGTTCACCAGGGGAAAGAGTTTGGCCCCCTGACAGTGGAAACCCTGGTGGAAACACACCCGGCCCGGCTGGGGAAGCACCGGTTTGAAATTTCAGTGCCCACGACTAGTACGCGCGTCGGTCACACTCTCCCCACCTGCTAGAGTAACATTCTAGACAGCTCAGGCTGCAGACAGGGAAGGTAAGTACTTGTTCCGAGGGAAGGGACCTTCTTCTGTCTTGCTCACCCAGGATCCTCAGTGCCGATGCCCAACAGAACGCCGTGGGCAGACGGCCAACCCAGAAAGCGAACACTGAGGTGCCCCAACCTGGCCCACACCCCACTGGGAT
>VSMD01075605.1:0-50519 GCA_008750895.1 Mirza zaza | reverse complement strand
ATAGAAAGAAATTAATTGGCCAACTAATATATATAGAAAAAATTAGCCGGGCATGGTGGCTCATGCCTGTAGTCCCAGCTACTTGGGAGGCTGAGGCAGCAGGATTGCTTGAGCCCAGGAGTTTGAGGTTGCTGTGAGCTAGGCTGACGCCATGGCACTCACTCTAGCCTGGGCAATAAAGTGAGACTCTGTCTCAAAAAAAAAAAAAAAAAAAAAAAAAAAACTATCTTTATAAAATACTGAATATTTATGACCCAGGGTAAGGTTATAGGAATAAAACTAACACCCTGAACTCATCTCCCAGCTTAAGGAAGAGAACATTACTAGGACCTCTGAAGTCCTGGGGGCCCCTTCTCAATTCAATCCACCCCAGGAGGAAACTATTATCCCCAATTCTATTAATATGCTTCTTCCGTTATTTTTTTTTTAAGTTTATTTATGGTAGTACCCATAAATCATTTGTTATTTTTTTTTTTTTCTTAAGACAGAGTCTCGCTTTGTTGCCCAGGCTAAAGTGAGTGCCGTGGCATCAGCCTAGCTCACAGCAACCTCAAACTCCCGGGCTTAAGCAATCCTGCTGCCTCAGCCTCCCGAGTAGCTGGGACTACAGGCATGTGCCACCATGCCTAATTTTTTCTATATATATATTAGTTGGCCAATTAATTTCTTTCTATTTATAGTAGAGATGGGGCCTCGCTCTTGCTCAGGCTGGTCTCAAACTCCTGACCTCTAGCAATCCGCCCTCCTCGGCCTCCCAGAGTGCTAGGATTACAGGCGTGAGCCACCGCGTCCGGCCTGTTATTTGTTTTTGAACTTCATATCGAAGAATAAATAAGTCTACGTATTCTTTTATGGCGTGCTTTTTCTTTTTGTCCTCAACATTATCTTCCTGAGAGTGATCTGTGTTGATGCATATACCTGTAGTTCATTCATTTTCATTGCTGCAATACCACAATTGATTTCTCCATCCTCCTATTTATAGAGATTTGGGTTAGCTCTAGTTTTGTTTTATTGCTAGTACAAACATATTCTACCATGAGCATTCCTGTATGTATCTCCATGTGCACATACATACACATTTCTCTAGGAATATTAGGTTATTAAGTATGGAATGTCTGATTTCCTTAAGTACTAAGTTTGACAGTTGGTATCTTTGACATTTCACTTTGACACTTATTTTTTTTTAGTTATGAAGGTACATCATCATTCTTTCTTTCTTTTTTTGAGACAGAGTCTCACTCTGTTGCCCCAGCTAGAGTGCCGTGCGTGGTATCAGCCTAGCTCACAGCAACCTCAAACTCCTGGGCTCAAGCGATCCTTCTGCCTCAGCCTCCCGAGTAGCTGGGACTACAGGCATGTGCCACCATGCCCGGCTAATTTTTTCTATTTTTGGTAGAGATGGGGTCTCGCTCTTGCTCAGGCTGGTCTCAAACTCCTGAGCTCAAACAATCTGCCTGCCTCGGCCTCCAAGAGTGCTAGGATTACAGGTGTGAGCCACCATGCCCGGCCATCATTCTTTCAAACACAGGTTTTGGCTTGTGATTATCTTTCAAATTTTTTTTAGAGCAATTTTTGTAAAACCATGGATAAGTCAAAAATTTGTGTTATTTTTCAATATGAGTTCTGTTGCGGAACAAACGCAGCGCCAACAGCTCAAAATATCAACAAAAAGTTTGGGAAGGGTATGGCTAATGAATGCATGGTACATTGAAAGTTTGAGAAGTTCCATTCTGGTGATTTTAATCTTAAAAATGAGCCATGTGGGTGACCTGAAACCAAGGTGGATAATGATGAGCTGAAAGCTGTAGTGGAAGTGAATCCATCTCAACCTATGCGTGAATTAGCAGCAAGGTTTGACGTTACTATTCCAACAGTATTGGACCATTTGAAACAAATAGGCAAAGTAAAGAAGCTGGATAGATGGGTACCACAGGAATTAAATGAGCATCAGAACAGAAAGTATCTTAAAGCTTGCTTTCTTTGATGCAAGATATAAAGGCGAGCCATTTCTACACTGTATTGTCATGGGTGATGAAAAATGGATTCTTTTTGACAATCACAAGTGTTTGGCACAATGGTTAGAGATAAAGCTGAAGTGCCAAAACACAGTCCAAAATAGAATGTTCATCAAAAAAAGCTAATGGGGTCTGTTTGGTAGTCCAGTGCTGGTATTAATATTATCCACTACAGCTTCATGAAACCTGGTCAGTCGATTACAGCAGATGTCTACTGTAACCAATTGAACAAAAATGATGAGGATGCTTGAGATTAAGCAGTTGAGACTGGTCAATAGAGGCAGGCTAATCTTGCAAGACCACATGTCACAAAAGACAATGCTGCTCAAACTACAGAAGCTGGACTTGGAAACTCTCTGTCAACTGGTATTCACCAGTCCTTGAGCCAACTGACTCTCACTTCTTCCAGGCTTTGGACCACTTCTTGCAAGGAAAAATATTCAATTCTCAACAAGTTGTGGAAAAATGCCTTTCACGATTTCACTGCCATTTGCTCTCCAGGCTTCTTTGCTGCTCACTTTAAGCAAGCTACCATTAACATTGCAAAACTGTGTGGACAGTTTAGGCACACAACTTTAATTGTACTGCTTCTTGAGCTATAATCAAGTAAACTTTTGATTAGAAATCGGACATTTCATATTCAATGACCTAATAGATCAGTGGGCAGCAGTTACAGCTTCAGACTCACCTGGGCCCTGCAACACACTGCTCATTAGTCACACTTACTCCCACTGTTTACTGTGCACTTTCATTCTCCAACTCTCTCCATTGTCTCTGCCAAGAATTCTTCCTTCTCTCTTGCCACCTGATGACCTCATTCTTCAAGATATAGCTTAAGCACCATCTCCTCTGAGAGCCTTTCTCTGACTCCTCAAACACTTAAGTCAGTTCCTGTTTTGAACTCCCCAAACACTAAAGACTCTAAAGCACATATTCCTCCTCCTTGCATTGTAAGATACTGTTCACAAGTCTCAGTCCCTCATTAGACCAAGAGTTTCAACTGCCCCTGTCTGTGTTATACTGCTTAGCACAGGGCCTGGAACACATGACTCAGTGACTCCAAAAGAACAAAATCAATGGTAGGTGCACTGAAAAAGTCTAGTTCATTAGCACTCCATATTTTCATTCTAGGAAGAGTGAGGAACACTTACTAGGCTCCCACAAACCAGAGTGAAAGCTACCCTTGACCAGATAGGAGTCCTGTCCTTCCCTAACACTTAAAGATCACTCACACACAGCAGGGCTCCTGCCCTGACCCCTCTGCACTTCTCTAGCCTCAATTCCCAGTGGACTGGGCTGGGGCAATTCCCCTGGAACATTAAAAGAGCTTCCTTGTGAGGTCCTGCCTGACATGTGGGCGTTCTCCTGTTTTTGGCTGCCCAGCTTGGCTCTCCCTTCTCTATTCATCCTTCTCTAGGGACTCCACAGCACACATATTCCTAGGTGAGCATCACCCTCCAGCTATGGGGTAGAGGAGCAGGTGGCTGGGGGCTGAGCTAATCACAAAAGCTCATCCCCTAGCCACACGTACTAGTTCAGGGGATGGCTTGTGATCAAAAAAAGACTGAGAAAATATGTGATCTAGAAAATTTTGGAGGAAAAAACCCTCTTTTCCTGGTGAGCTATCAGAAAAAAAAGACTTTCTCTGGGTCTCGCAGCATGGTCTATGGTTGTGAGACCAGGAACTGCTATAGCTATTTTACTACTAGGAGGGAAGCCTGCCCCAAAACAAAGCAGACACACAACAGAGACGAGAGCTGACAGAAGTACAGAGAAAGGGAGTCAGATTCTGTTAATGTAGTGAGCTGCTGGAGCAAACCTCCCCTGCACTCTCTGGACATTTTAGTTATATGAGCCAATAAATTAATTCCCTATACTATTTTTACCATGTTGAGTTTTTTGTTCTTGCAACCAAAAACACCCTAAATGATACATCCCAAAAGCTACCAGAGGAAAGAGAGGGAACTAACACTGTAAGCTAACTGCCAGGCTGGGAGTTCTACATGTCTTATGTTAATATTATTTAGCCTTATCAGGCTCCCACAAACCAGAGTGGAAGCTACCTGTGACCAGACAGAGTCCTGCCCTTCCTCAACACCTAAAGATCACTCACACACAGCAGGGCTCCAGCCCTGACCCCTGTGAACTTGTCTAGCCTCAATTCCCAGTGTACTGGGCTGGGGCAATTTTCCTGGAACATTAAAATAGCTTCTTTGCGAGGCCCTTTCTGACAGGTGCCTTACAGCCATGGGGTAGGTTTTATCATCACCCTCACTGTAGAGCTGAAGAGACAATCTCTAAGAGGTTAAGACATCTTCATTTTCTTTCTTTTTTTTTTTTTTTTACTGTGTTTCCAAGATTATTTTTAGAACTCAGCTAAATGAGGCCTATTTCTACAGTACTACTCTAAAGAAAGTAGCTACCGGGAGGTTGCAAGACTCTCTGGATAGGGAGTCAGAGCTCACCTCTGCTCTTTGCAGCTGTGGTTTCTTTGGATATCTTTTTAGTTGTCTCTTTGTGCTTCTCCCAAGATGAGGCAGTCCACCTCTTCTGAGATGAAACAGGTACCACGGGGATAGAGGGCAGCTTCTGGCGCCACTCAGGCCCAAGTGAGTCCATAAGAGCTCTGGTCATTCTGGAAAGGAAGGCAAGATTGCAGAGACCTTCCAGCTGGGTCAAGAAGATACTTCTCCTTGCACATAGCCAAGGGAGGAAGGCCAGAGTTATTGTCTTCCCCCGGTCTGAACCATCTCTTTATGCTGCAGCACGGGAACAGGAGTCTGCTGCCCAAAACGCCTTCTCAGCTCAGCCACTTGAGTTGGGTCATACTAAGTTACCTTTATTTATTTACTTTTTTTGAGACAGTCTCATTCTGTTGCCCAGGCTAGAGTGCTGTGGTGTCAGCCTAGTTCACGGCAACCTCCAACTCCTGGGCTCAAGCGATCCTACTGCCTCAGCCTCCCGAGTAGCTGGGACTACAGGCATGCGCCACCATGCCCGGCTAATTTTTTTTTTCTCTATATATATTTTTTAGTTGGCCAATTAATTTCCTTCTATTTTTAGTAGAGATGGGGTCTCGCTCTTGCTCAGGCTGGTCTCGAACTCCTGACCTTGAGGCGATGCTCCCACCTCGACCTCCCAGAGTGCTAGATTTGCAGGTGTGAGACACCACACTCAGCCCTAAGTTACCTTTAGAGTGGTGATCTGCTGCTTAAGGTACTTAAACTTGCCCCCACAAAACTACACATTCTCTAAGAAAGGATCTTATGTTCTAATTGTTTCAAATTTTCTCAATGAATCTAGTACAAAGTCATGTAAGCACCAGACGTTTGTTTAATGATAACAGACTTTTTAAAAAATGCAAATCTTGTCACATTGTTCTCAACTCTTACCACCATTGTTCTCAACTCTTCAGGGGTTCCCATTTCCCTCTGCTAACATGGCCTGTGAGATGTGGTCTCCCCTTCCTCTTGCCCTTTGTCCTGTCCCTCTTGATCCTTATGGTCAAGCCTTTGCACGTGCTTTTTCCTCTATCCAGAACAATCTCTTCCACTCGGAAAAAGATTGCCAATTTCTAAGCCTAGCTAGCTCCTTATTCTTTAGATCTCATCTTAAAATGCCACTCGGTGACCATGTCCATTTTATTAACTGATCTCCAGCATCTACCATATCACCTGGCAACCACCAAGGCCCAGTAAGTATATTTGAATGAGTAAATAAAGCCAACTGTATACTTCTGCTCCTACAAGCATGCTCCTATGTTAAAACAATGGAAACCACACAGACAGATACCATCACAAATTCCTGGTCTCCGACTAGACTGTTTTCCTGGCAGGCCCAACTATTTCAAACCTCTACCCTCCTCAAACCTATTCCCTAATCCTCCTTTATCAGAGCAAACATCCTTATTACTCAAATACAAACCTACCTGGCTGGGTACTCAAACCTTCCTATTTCCCTCCTGTGGCAATAGAATTGACGACAGGGCCAATCCTTCCACTTAACCTCTGGGTCCCATCTCTTCCTGCCTCTGTCAGGGACCACACCCAGGAGCACCTCCCTCTCCTGCATCTTTGTCCTTTCTCTACAGACTCCAATTATCAACATTTAAGTCCCTGTAACTCTTTCCTTACTTAATGAAACCTCCTTGACACCTCTCTGCTATTCCAGCTACACTCCCCGGACTCTCCTCACAGCCTGGCTTCTTGAACTCACTGAACCACTTTCATCAGAACCATCAGTGACTTCACTGCTAAACCCGTCATCCACTTACGCTCACTGGAGCACATGACACTGGTGACATCTCCATCCATCCTGAAATATGTCTTCCTGTGGGTCACTAAATGCCCAAATCTCCTCCCACCTCTTTACCTGCTGTTCCTCTATAAGGCCCTCAAATGCTGGAGTTTCTCAAAGCTCTGTCCTGCTCCCCACACACCTGCTCTGGTGTTCTTTTTCTCCCCATAGCCTCAATCCACCTCTACGCTAATGACCTTCAAATAAGCATGTCTGCCCTCTATTTTTCTCCTCTGCTACAAACCCATGTGAATACCCAACCGCCTGCCTTTCCTCTCTTGGCTCATGTCCCACAGTTAACTCTGACACAACATGTCAACCACCTGGATATCTTCTTCTATTCCTCCCTTCTCACCATTCCCCAACCACAAAGCCTGTTGATATATTTCCTAAATGTCCCCTGAATTGGTCCCACTGTACTCTCTCCTCTACCTCCACCTCTCCCACTGATTGCTGCCTGGCCCCTTCCTATTCTATCCTCCATATCATCCCTCACCATGGCAGCCAACGAGTTTTTCTGTAAAATACAAATTTAAATTTGTTTCTCTAAAACAAATTTGCTCACCTTGTTCCACTGCTAGGACCTGTTCATAATGCCTCACTTGCTCAGGATTGCGTCCAAGCCACAGAACACCGGGGCCTGTGTGACCCGGCCTCACCAACCCATCCCAAACTGAGCTCCCTGCCTGCAGCACCTTGTGAAATGGACTTCTTACAACTCGTGTGATCCATCACACTTGTTCTCCTTGCACCCACTGCCCTTCTTGCCGGTGCCTCATCCCAGATTTCTATTTCTCTCTCGGTCTAAGCTCACCTCCTCTGAAAAGCTCGCTCTGGCCTCCCCCTCTTCCTCCCAGCTGGTGGGGTGCCTCCTTTCTGCCCCTGGAGCCCCTATGCGCCTCCTACCACAGCACTTATCACACTGTATTGTGCTTGCTTATTACCAGCTGGTGTTTTCCAGAGACCAGAAGCTCCACAAGGGCAGGAAGAGGTATGTCTCAGTAATCAGCCCAGGACTTAGTGTAAAGTCTGGCACACACTGGCAGATTTTGTTGAATAACAGAAATTAAAAGGAAGCAAAGAGAAAATAAAGGATATTGGCAAACAAGTCAAGGCAGAAATGAAGCATTAAAAACATACCATGAAGTCCTGTTAAGGATTTGCTATTAACAGTAGCGTGGTGTTTGGCTTTCTAGCAGCACATGCAAAGAGGTGACACATGATCAGTTATACAAATGATGGTACCCATGATATAAAAACAAATAACTACCTGGAAACCAGACAGCAATTTTACCTCAGGTACTTCATGGAGGGGTCAAAGTCACAACATACTAAACCATGTTCACAAACAATATCCTTCCAGGCTTGTGTCTAGCTGCTTGGGCTGTGTCTTAGTCTCCCAATTACAGTTAGCTCTCTGAAGACAAGTGGCATCTGTATCTCTTTTCGTTTTGGTATCCCCCACTTAATCTGGCTCAATACCTTAGAGACAGCTCAATAAACATTACTGTGTGAATGAAATTCACACATCTAGGCAGAATCAATCAATCTCAGTAATTCTGACTCCTTAAATACCTGTTAAATACAACAGCAAATTCTCCTCCAATGCTTTCCCTCACATGCTCATTAGGAGTTTTCTAAGTTTAGCCAAAGGGATCCTCCTAGATCTACAATCCCCAACCTCCCAGGCCATGGACCGGTACTGCTCTGTGGCCTATTAGGAACTGGGCTGCACACCAGGAGGTGAGCAGTGGGTGAGCAAACAAAGCTTTATTTATTTATAGCTGCTCCCCATCATCCACACCACCACTGCCTGAGCTCCGCCCCCTCACCCTCCACCCCCGCCCAGCCCCCACTGCCGCCGGTCAGTGGAAAAACTGTCTTCCACGAAATCAATTCTAGTGCCAAAAAGGCTGGGGACTGCTGCTCTAGAAGACAACCAAAGCAATGGCCCAAAGCCAGTTGAGGTCAGGGAGTTTCCATGGAGACTGCCTGCAGTGAATCCGGCTCACCTGTTGATGCCTTCCACGGCTGGTGTCACATTCTCATCAATCTGCAGCACAGTCTTATAGTCAACATAGGCTAGGTTGTACTTCTCTAGAGCCTCATAGGCACTTGCTCGCCGAAGCAGGGGCTTAAGGCTGAAGGGAACCAAGGCCAGTGCTCTAGAACAGGAGGCAAAAACGTCATCTGGCTCTTCAGCCACCAGGGTTTTGGTGTAGTTTCTTCCAGATAGTCATCTGCAGCCTTCAGTGTATAGGAGGTAATTTCTGGCTGGGAGACACTGCTAAAAATGCCAAACCTCACAGTAGGGACTTCCCAACTTATAGTGAAATGAAGAGGGGAAAGGGAGCAGAGAACCACTAATATTGTGAAACTTATTTGCACAGTATCAGCTTTCAGTTTCAATCTCCCCCCAGAATCAAGAACAAGTGCCTCATGGTTTTCATGCTACTAAGTCTTTAGAGTTGTGGCCCAGTGGGAAATAACAAATAGGCTTTGGAGTCAGGTGGGGTGGTGCCTGAATTCTACCATGTGACCCAGGCAAATCACTTTTCTGCCCCAATCCTAATTCTGGCCTGGGAAGCATGGTAAACTTACCCCACAGATTGGCTGTCAGCACTCAAAGAAGGCAATCTAGCACGGGGCCTGGTACAAACTAATTTAGCACAGGCTCCACGAGCATGCTCACATCCCTCCTCCTCTCCCCTCTATCACCAAGGCACGCATCTAAAGCAACGGCACAGAACATCAGATCTGGGAACATATTTAGGGCATATGCTAGTTTAGCAATGATAAAAGAAGACAATGTTAGACTCACTTGAAGAAGAGGTATGAAAAATTGTTCATTGTCCTCTACTACTGATTACTGATGAATATGGTTTTTTCTCCTTTCTCCTCTTTTTCTCTATTACTCCTTCTTTCCTTCCTTCTCTCCCTTCCCCTCACACACACCCATCCCAAAAAAACACCTCGGTAAACCAGTCACTGGTCTGCAACTCTACCTCATCCCTAGGTTTCAAATCTCACAAAGACTTTAAGATCTACCTCTAACTGCTCACCCAGTTCCTTACTCAGCAGCAAAGCCAAGTCTCCAAAGACACAAGTCAGGGGCCACAAGGACCAAGTAGAGCCTCCCACTCTCAGTGACCTGGTGACATTGTCTAATCTCTGTCACAGATGTAACTGGTAGGATCCTTCCAAAGAACAAGCCAGATAAACCTAGCCTCCTCTTCTGAGACCCTCAGGCATTCCAAAGTTACCCTGGGCCACTTACGAAGTGCAATCTTTGATGCAGTCTCTGCAGTTTCCATCCTTAAAGTGGCATGCTGCTCGGTTGGAATAAAGAACGCTTTCCTCTCCCGGGTCTGAAGAACCTGCCCAGGTGGAGGCAGAAAGAGCCAGAAGATCATCAGGTTAGGAAATGGATGCCTCAGGACACCGGGAAACATTTTACACCTGGAGCTCTCTGGGCTCTGGGGAAAGGTAGCAGAGATGATTATAACCTGTCAGGCTTGCTGGCCTGCTTGGCTGGCATATTTGTCATTCTTACATGACAGTGAGGACATCACACTTTTTGCCCTTCACAGGGAACCACATATTTATCTCGTCATTCATTCATTCCAGCACTGAACTTGGTACTAGGCAAAAGGTAAACATGAAATAGCTGGCTCCTGCCTCAACAAAATCCATGCTGTAACCACCTGGGTATGTGTGTATGTGTTAATTTTACTATAAAAAGCATGAAAACCCGATAAAGAATCTAAATAAAAAAACAATATAAATGGATTGACCAAAAGTTGTAGAGATACAAGAGGCAGAGACCAGTTCTACCTGGTCAAGTCAGAGAGGACTTTGCCCAGGAAGTGGTAACTGAGCTGGCTCTCACAGGACTATGGATAACTTAATCAGAGGAAGTACTCACGCTACCCAACAGGGAGGAGAATTATTAGACATTTCTCTAAAGGCAGTCCTTACCCCAAGAATCGAAGACACCCAAGTCCTTCACTGTGGATCTTTGTTTTTAAAGATAATTTTCAACCATTTCATACCTACTAGTGTAGGCCATAATTTAAGAAAGAATTGAAAACAAGTTCTTTGAAACATGTAGAAAACCACATCTCAGTATCCACCATATGTTACTATATTTGTTTCCAACCTTTTTGATATGGCTGAAGTTCTACTCATTCTCATCCTTTTCTCTGTGCTCTCTTCCCAGACCTCCAGAGGCCAGCAAAATCCTGAAGCTGGTATGTAACATTCTCAAGCATGTTTGTCTACCTTCGTTATACGTATGTATTCACAGGTAAGATAAAATATCATTTTAGGTCTATTAAAGCATTTCCTACGTGGTATCATATTGCCTATTCTTCTGCAACTTGCTTTTTTCACCATGTTACCATGTTGATATCTGAAATCTTTCATTCAATACCAACAATAATAAGCTTTTTCTTCCCCCCTTATTTTTTAAGTATCTGAGACAGAAAGTAGAGACAAGCAAAATACATCCTTGCTATAAAAAAGCAAGTACAAGTACTCAAAACCTATAATCTATCTTAAGTCACAAGAGCATGGTTACTCAGAAACAGCAGTGGTGTGGTGGAAAGGGCGTCAATCCAGCCTGCCAACCTGCACAAGTCACTCAACCCCTCTGATGGTACGTGCTCACCTACCACATGAGGATATCACCTCACAGACTTGCTGGAAGGGTTCATTGTGTTAGGTTGCTCCCTGTGCTCCTTTCAAGATCAAGAAAACTGATCAGCGAAATCAAGAGACTTGCCCACAAATTATCAAGAAAACTAGTAGCAGCAGCAGAACCAAACTCTGGTCTCTGTTAAATGCAGACACCAGGCCAGCTCTTCTAAACACCCAGAATAGACCCATACAAAAGCAGAAGCTTCTCCAGGCCAGCTGGAGTGGGATGAAGGAAAAAGGCAGAAACATCAATACCTCAGACTCCTCAGCAACTTCATCAAGTGAGGCTGACATGAGGAGGTGGGCCAAAAGAGGAGTTTTCTAGAAAAGAAGATGTGGGCAAAAGAGTGGCTTAAAACTGCAAAAAGTTCAAACAAAAAAGAATGCAATTTGGAGAAGATCTGAGGAGAAGTCTAGCAAAATGATTAAAAATTTGGACTTATAATAGCAAATCCTGGTTCTGACATGTCTTCATTGTGCAACCCTGAGGTGGGCAATTTAACTCTTCTGGATTCATCTGTGTCTTGTCCATAGGGTTATAATGAAGATAAAAAGGTAATGTCTACAATGTCAAGCACACAGTAAAGCACTCAACAAATGCTAGCCAACATGAAAAAGGGAAGGAAAGCAAAGGGAAATAAGTACTAAACAGTGACTTACAGAAAATGGGATCCAAGGCCCCTCTCCAAAGTCAAGGCTTTATCCAATGGGGGCTCCTGGATAAGACACTTTGGAGAAGAGGCTTAGGGCAAACATGTGTGGCTGGTTGAAGTGAGCTGGAGACTGGGAGAACTGATAAGAATATGCTGTTACTCTGTTTAAAACTCTCCAGTAGCTTCCTGCCCGAGCATAAAACCCACACTCCTTGGCAGTGTTTAAAACACCTACACAGCAAGGGTCTGCCTACTGACCTCATTATCTTACTATTTCCTCCGCTAGCTCACGATGCCTTGACTTCTGGAATACACCATGCTTACTCTGTCTGGGGGGCTTTCTGATTGCAGTTCCCTCCACCTGGAATGCCCAGACCCAAAACTTCGTGCGCCTGGCTTCTTCTCATCATTCAGACATTACCTCAAACATCACTTCTTTCTTCAGAGAAGTTGTCCTTGAGGTCCCACTCTAAAAGAGCTCCGCAGTCAACTCTGTCACATGGCTTATCTGTCTTCTTCATAGCCCTAACTATCCCACAGGTCTTGCTTACTTATTTACTAGCTTAGGATCCACCCCCTCCCCTTTCGCCCCACCAGAATGCGCGATCTTCCAGAGAAAGACCTTCCGCCTTGTTAGACAGGCAGTATACATAACAGGTGCTAAACGAATACCAATTTAACTGAAAATGAATAGCTAGGCGGAAGGAGGGTTGAGCTATATCCTCAGGATCAGAATGAGGCTTGAGCAATTAAGGATGGAGGCCAACAGGGCAGTTAAAAAGCAGGTGGAAAGAAAGGGCCAAGGAAGTTTCCGGTAGGATGCTGAAGTCAAGAAGGTGCGGGAAGGATGGTGGGAGGGCCCGGAGGCTCGGTGGGCCGCGAGTGTGGGAAGCCCAGGAGGGCAGGGACAGAGCGAGGCCTGGGTAGCGCGGGCTGGGACGGGAGTTGGCGGGGCTGGGGGAGATACGGGGGCGGGGTCGTACCTCGCGCCTGCAGCGCCCGCAGCGCGCGGCAGTAGAGCGCGGAGGCCTCGGCGTACTGGCCGTTGCGGAAGCTCGCATTGCCGGCGGCGCGGAGCGACTCCACAGACTCTGGGTGTTTGGGGGCCATCCCGGGGCCGGGCCGGCGAGCGGGGGCGCCTCCGTTATCCGCCCGGAGTCGTGGGGGACAGCGTCCGGGCGGAAGCACCGGCAGCGAGCCCTCGGCCGCGACCACTAACCTGACCGCGAGGGGGCGGGGCGCAGCGCGGCGGGGGCGGGGCCTGGCGGACGGGAGCCCGCAGGCGCCCCGCCCTCTGCGCGTGCTCAGTTTGGAACTTGCGCTCCCCCAGCGCGCCGGGTGGGTTGCAGCTGCGCTGGGCGCCCTGGGGTGCTGGGGCGCTGTGGGGGTCGCCGGGAGGGAGGTCGGGGCCCTGCTGTCATAGAGCTTACGTTCTGGTGGGGCCTGACAGACGATTAGGTCCTGAGCAAATTTCGTGATTAGTGCCGTACGGAAAACAAAGCAATGGAAACAGATTTAACTGTAATAACAAAAACTGGAAAATGCTTCCTGTTTTAAACCACTTGGCTTTGGAGGTAGTTTGTTACACAGTGATAGCTCACTGATACACCTAACTAACTTCTAGCAATTTTTTGTATCTTTACCATGGCCCATATTCAATCTGGCTCTGGCTACATCCCTTATCTCCTGCTTTTCTCTTACTCACTCTGCTGCAAACATGCACACTTTTTGCTGCTCCTGTAACAGAAGTCTTTGCCTTTGCTGTTCCTCCTGTCTTAAATACTCTTTTTTCAGATATTAGTGTGACGTACAATCTCATTTCAGTTACTTCTCTGCTCAAAGTCTCAGAAAGGCTTTCCCCAACTACTTGATCTAAAGTTATGCCCCACCCTGCTGTATCTGTCTGTCACTTTCTATACCATGTATTGATTTATTTTTCCTATCACTTTTAATACCAGAAATACGTATTTCTTTTTTGCCTATTGTCTATATTTCCCACTTGAATGTAAGATGCAGGAGGAAAGGAACTTTATTTTGCTCATTGCTTGGCACCTGGTACTGTGCTTAGCCCTGAACAGACATTTGATATATATATGTTGAATGAATGAACGAATGAATGAATATCCCAGCTTTCTCAGCGGCTTTCCTGATCTACTAGACTTGGTTTGGTTCTCATATTTTTCTATCATCATTATCACTACTTTAATTAATTATTTGTCTAATAATTATCTCTTTCACTACACAGTAAACTGGAGAAAGGTAGGATTCATATGTTTTGAATATTGTTATATAGTCATCCCTTGGTATCCCCTGGGGATTGGTTCCAGAACTTCTTCAGACACCAAAATCCAAGCATACTCACACAACTGCAGGACCCTTGGATATAAAAAGTCAGCCCTCTGTGTACTGAGGTTTTGTATCCAGGAATACTGTATTTTCCATTTGAGTTTGGTTACAGATGCAGAACCTTCTGATACAGAGAGCTGAGTATATTTATGAAAAACATCTATGTATAAGTGGATCTGTACAGGGCCAACTGTATACCCAGAGCCTAGCACAGAGCAAGGGACAGGGAGCTCAGTAAGTGTTGAGTGAATGAAGCATGAGGATTTTGATTTATAGGAAAATAACTCTTCCAGTAACCCTGCTCATTGGTTCTCTCTTAAGCTAGTATCATACTATAATTGGCTGATAGTATACTCTATTATATTTAAATTAAAAATTCATTTTTTCAGTCACGCTAGCCACAATTAAAGTGCTCAATAGTCACATGTGGCTAGTAGCTACCATTTTGGATAGCACATATATAGAACATTTCCATCATCACAAATTTTTATTGGGCAGTGTTGGACTGAACACTCTGGAAGCAGAGGGCCATCATAATGTCAGGCCATCTTTTGGAATAATCCTGGGAAAGGGGCAAACGAGGGATGTTTGTCATTGTGTAATGGTAAATTGATATTTATTTTTAAAAAATGTTTATTTAATACCCATTCATCTACAGGGATGAATGTGGGCACGGTGGGAGCTTAGAGACAAAACTGCCCCTCAAGGAGGAAAAAAATCCAGTTGGCAGTAAGGCCAGAACATAAGATAAAAAGTAGATTCAGAAGTAGCACAATTGAAATAAAAAGTAGTGTCTAGAATGTGCACTGGGAGAAATACAGGAAAAGTGGTAGGAGATTTTAGAGGACAGAGGATTGACTTTTTACAGGAGGGCCCTGTGATGGCTTCCGGAGCTTTATAGAAACTCTTCTTGATTTTTACTTCGAGGTTCCCACTGCCCGTTTGTAGAAAAAAAAATTTTTTTTGAGACAGAGTCTCACTCTGTTGCCTGGGCTAAAGTGCCATGGCATTAGCCTAACTCACAGCAACCTCAAACTTCTGGGCTCAAGTAATCCTACTGCCTCAGCCTCCCGAGTAGTTGGGACTTCAGGCATGCACCACCATGCCCGACTAATTTTTTTCCATATATTTTTAGTTGTCCAGCTAATTTTGATTTTTTTTTTTTTTTTTTTTAGTAGAGACAGGGTCTTGGTCTTGCTGGTCTCAAATTCCTGAGCTCAACGGATCCTCTCGCTTTGGCTTCCCAGAATGCAAGGATTATAGACATGAGCCACTGTGCCTGGCTTGTAGAAATTTCCAGGAAAGTGGCAAATAAAACAAAGATTTTGTGGGGTCAGGACAATCCGGGGTTAAAATCTTTGCTCTCACTAGCTGTGCACATGTGAATCTCAGCTTCCTTGTCTGCAAACTGGGGACAGTAATACTTACTTCTGTCATCCTAAAAGGAAGAAGCTCAGGCAAAATTAATATAAGTGGAGGGTTTATTTGGGTCAAACTTGAGGATTGCAACCTGGGAACATAGATTCAAGTTGCTCTGAATATATACTCTGCTCTGAATATATAGTCTGAATACTTACTCTTTTTGCCTTAAAAGGGGACAGGGAGTGGATATACAAAGTTGTTTGTCAGGAATTTTCATTCGTTTACAGAAATAGCTTTGATTAGTGAGTGACTTGTTAAGCTATAGGGTGTGGGTTATAGTGTTATTAGGTTAATTTACAGTTACTTGTGGCAATAGCAAGCAGTTTCAATAGATGAATGCACAGCTCTGGGGAAATAGAACATGATTGTTATCTCACTGTCCCTTTGGGACCAATAATTTAAAAAGACTCACATTCTCTGATACAAGTTATTTTCTCACTTCGTAGGGCTGTTTTGAGGATTAAGAGAAAGTCCGGGATTGTGCCTGGCATATGGTAACTTCTCAGTAAATATTTTCCTCCTGTGTCAGGTGAATGACTTGGTTATCCGGTTTTGGGCCCATGGTGTGCCATACCTGAGTGGCCCTGAAGGGTGTTTGCTCAGGTATTAAGTTGTGTAGATGGTATATCTTTGGGAAAAGTAGAGTAATTAAAAAAAAAGTGAAGGGTTGCTCTGGGTAAGTTTTTTCCCTGTAACTTTCCCCATTGGTAAGTTGAGTGGAATCTGCCATTTTCCTAACACTCATCGATGGTGGTGTCATTCTGAATAACAATAGTTGCAACTGGAGCTTTGAGTTGAAAGAAAGGTCTGTCTCTTGCAAAGTAAAATAAAAATCTCAAGACCAGCCTGCCCCCCAAACTCCTTATACAAAAGGGAAGGTCAAGCCTGGAGGCTAGGTCCTGCAACACCCCTTCTAAAAGAATGGCTGTTACTAACATCGTGCATTAGCCAGATCATTTACAAGGACTGCCCCCACAGACCATTCATAAGGAAATTTTTGCTGGCCTCCCATAAACAAGTACATGATTCCACACTAGCAAAGCTGATTACAAGTTTATCTTCCCAGGTGCAGAACAGACACAAGATCAATCACTCTTCCACCTACCCAGGGACATCTAGACCATTGATTCTTCCTTTACTCCCTTTTTTAAAATTCACTGTATCAAATGTAGATTTCCTGGGCCTCACAAGAACCGTATGACTCACTACCCACCCTCTCTCCTTTTTCTTTTTCCCCTTTTTCTTTCTGTATGCCCTCTCCCCTTAAATACCAAGCTCCTAAATCCCACTTGGGAAAAAATAGTCACAGATGCTGTGGCTTGTATTTTTCCTGGGCACATTTTCAAATTTTGGCTTAATAAACCTCTACTGACTGAGAGCTTTGTCTTAGTCCCTTATTTTTGGTTGTCACTCATGCCCAACTGGAGGGTACACATCCAAGACTGTCCAGTTTGGTATTGTAGGCTCTGGAATCCCACCGATCTGGATTTAAGTTCCCAAACCTATACTAATTAGCTATGTGACCTGGAGGGTAGATACTTCACCTCTCTGGCCTTCCAAAATGAGAATAATAATAGTATTTACTGTATAGGGTTGTTAGGAGTTTTAAATGAGTTAATATTAGTAAAGCACTGAGAACGTGGTAGGCACTGCTTATCAATAATATATAAAAATAAGGATAACCTTACAGGCTTGCTGTGAGAATTAAATAATAAATGAAGATAAGTACTTCATGGCAAATGCTTAATAAATAAATGTTAACTATTTCAATGTCTGCAAACTGACTCTAAGGGAAGGCTGTCAGGAAAGACGGTGGGGCAATTTGCACGATGATAACCCACAAGGAGAAAATGTTCAGAGGACCATTTGGGACCAGAGTTCAATTGTGAAGAGCTTGCTTTATTAAGAATTGTCAGTTCTTATCAAGTCGACGCTTCGTTAGAAGACTCAGTATTTCGAAGAAATGGGGGCCAGGACCGAGGCAGAGCTGGGTTCCCAGCTTGGGGACCCAGCGTCCTGGACAAATAGCGTCGCAAGAAGACTAAATCGTTGACGCTTTCCAGCCCGCGGGAAGACTGCGCCGCCAAGAGCCTCCTTTGCTCCGCTGTTCCGGGTCCACGCCCCGTCGCACCACGTGACTCACGCCACGCACCACGTGATCGAGACCGCGGCTCAGCTCCGCTCCCGCGCTGCGCGCCGCTTCCGGTAGGGGCGGAAAGCGGAAGTGTGGGAGGGCCTGCGGGGCGGGCTCAGGGAGGCCCGGGGGGAGGATGGATCTGTGAGCGGGTCTGGGCGGCTGCTGGCAGCGCCATGGAGACCGTGCAGCTGAGGAACCCGCCGCGCCGGTGAGGGGCCACTGGCTCAGACGAAGGGCATGGGGGCGGTGGGAGGGGAAGGCGGGAACCGGCTGAGGGGAGACACCTGCGCGTGAGCTCCTGCCGGGCCGGGAGCCCCGGGGCTAGGCGATCCAGCTGATGGGGCACCTGCTGAGTTGGGGTGGGGGCGCGTCTGGTGAGTGGGGGTCGGGCTGAAGGGAGTACCTGCTAAGGGAAATAAGCTTGGGGCCGGTTAGGGGGAGCCTCGCTGTGGGGGCACTCTGCTGAGGGACATGGGGACAAGTTAGGGAGAATACCTGCTGAGGCCGGAGCCACTCTGGGGAAGGCTATACAAGAAGGGTCTCCCAGAGGTAGGGGGAATGCTGAAGCAGGATGAGAGCCTATGAGGGGTCTGTTTAAGGCAATGGATCTAGAACTAGAAAAGAGGAAGGCTGCGTGGACTTTCTAAGGGTCCTAAGTCCCAATTGAAGGATGCAGTGGGGAGAAGATCTGTTGAGCGGAAAAGCTTTGCGCCTAAGGCTAAAGGCTTGCGAGGAAAGGCTGAGGGTCTAGCAAGGGAGGGGTTTGTGGAGGACAGCATTTGGGAGGATGCTCTTGGTGGTGTCCCCACTGTAGGATAATGATGGCATCTTTTATTACTGATGTCCAGAGTGTCGTCTTAATTGTCTCCACATCCTCCTCAGCCCTTCAAAGTCCAACATTGGGAGATAGGTAAGGAAATAGGATATTTTCAAGATGGGCAAACTGAGGTCCAGAAGAATTGAGACATGTGTTTCTTTCTTTGTTTTGGGTCACTGGTCCTGGCCAGACTGTGCCCTGTTCAGGACTCTTGTTTTGTGAATATTAGCTCCAGATCCTAGTGGTAGGTGGAATTGTATTAGGTCAAGATTAGGGAGGTGGCTAATCCTAGAAATTCTGAACTCCTGGCTTGGTTGCAGTTGTATCATTGATTTCCCCTGTGGACATCTGGGCGTTATGTCAATCTACCACATCTGGAGAAAGGGAGTAGAGACTGAGGGAGTCATGCTCCTCTGAGGTGCAGTGTAGTTAACTTCTTTTGCACAGACAACGTCTGACTTCCTGAAGCAGAATGAACACTAAAGTAGGAAGTGTTCAATGTGTGGGAGTGCCGAGCAAGGAGAGGTGAAGGGAAGAGATTAACAGCCTGGGCAGCACTCTTGGGGGTTGTTTGAGCTTGGGGGTGTTTGAAGTGCACAAACATTGCAGAAGGCAGCTAGCTGGTTGGAATGGGATTAAGATACACCCTAGTGTAGGTGTGCTGAGATTGTAATAGTAATGATTGTTACACTCCTATAGCACTTACTGGGTGCCAGGCACTGTTTGAAGTGCTTTCCATGTCCCCTGTTGAACCATATGAAATTGCTAATATTTGCCAATTTTTGACCTAGAAAACAGTAATTTCATATGGTTCAACTTACTGTTGGTTCATTTGATGCTCACAACAATCCTATAAGATGGATATCCCTATATCCATATTTCACAGATGATGAAACAGGCGTAGAGAGGCTAGTGATTTGCTGGAGGTCCTGTAGCTGGTAAGAGGCAGAGCTGGGATTTTCATATCTAGGCAGTCTGGTCCAAGTCCATGCTCTTCATTGTCTCACTCCAGTGCCTCTCTAGAAGTACCCCTGTTTCACAGGTCTTTGTGTGTGTTAGCAGATATTTGCTGTGGCAGCATAGTGATCTAATTATAAGTGCACTCTGGTTATGTTTCTTTTTGAAATATATTTGTCTGTTCTTCATTTTTTTCTCTGAGGCCTTAGTTTAGTTGAAAAGAAGATTAGGAATCTGAGTTTTGTTTCTCCCTTTGCCTTGTGTTATGTAACCTCAGGCAAAGGAGTAAACGTTGACATGTTCATTCTTGTACCTTTTGGATTTTAAAAAATGTATTAAAAGTGCAAGAAAAGAGCATTCCAGGACTGAGTTTTTGAGTGACTACTGCCTGCTCTCCTACTCTTTGTAACTAGTGGACTACCTAATTTGCAGCAGTTTAATTTTATTATCATTTATGTTATTTTCTTAGGACCGCCATAACAAAATATCATGGTGATTTAAACACCAGAAATTTATGTTCTTGTAGTTTTGGGGGTTAGAGATCTGAAATCAAAGTGTTGGCAGCTTTTTCTCTTTTGAGGCCTGTCTCCTTGGCTTATAGGTCACTGTCTTCTTCCTGTGTCTTCGTGTTCTTCTCTCTGAACCTGTCTGTGTCCTAATCTCTCCTTCTTGTAAGTACACTAGTCATATTGGATAAAGGTTCACCTGAATGACCTTATTTTACTGTAATTACTTCTTTTTTTTTTTTTTTTTTGAGACAGAGTCTCACTTTGTTGCCCAGGCTAGAGTGAGTGCCGTGGCGTCAGCCTGTGGCTCACGGCAACCTCAAACTCCTGGGCTCAAGTGATCCTTCTGCCTCAGCCTCCTGAGTAGCTGGGACTACAGGCATGTGCCACTGTGCCCAGCTAATTTTTTCTAAATATATTAGTTGGCCAATTAATTTCTTTCTATTTATAGTAGAGACAGGGTCTCGCTCTTGCTCAGGCTGGTTTCGAACTCCTGAGCTCAAACAATCCACCCGCCTCGGCCTCCCAGAGAGCTAGGATTACAAGTGTGAGCCATGAGCCCGGACACTTCTTTTTTTTTTTTGAGACAGAGTCTCACTCTGTTGCCTGGGGTAGAGCGCCATGATGTCAGCCTAGTTCACAGCAACCTCAAACTCCTTGGCTCAAGTGATCCTCCTGCCTCAGCCTCCTGGGTAGCTGGGACTGTAGGTACACACCATCGTGCCTGGCTAATTTTTTCTATTTTTAGTTGTTTGGCTAATTTCTTTCTATTTATAGTAGAGACGGGGTCTTGTGCTTGCTCAGGCTGGTCTCAAAGTCCTGAGCTCAAGCAATCCTCCCGCCTTGGCCTCCCAGAGTGCTAGGATTACAGGCGTGATGTAATTACTTCTTTAAAGGCCCTGTCTCCAAATACAGTCACATTGGGAAGTACTGGGAGTTAGGACTTTTTTTTTTTTTTTTTTGAGACAGAGTCTCACTTTGTTGCCCCGGCTAGAGTACCATGGTGTCAGCCTAGCTCACAGCAACCTCAAACTCCTGGGCTCAAGCGATCCTTCTGCCTCAGCCTCCCAAGTAGCTGGGATTACAGGCATGTGCTACAATGCCCAGCTAATTTTTTCTCTATATATTTTTAGTTGGCCAGTTAATTTCTTTCTAGTAGAGATGGGGTCTCACTCTTGGTCAGGCTGGTTTCAAACTCTTGATCTTGAGGGATTCTCCTGCCTTGTCCTCCCAGAGTGCTAGGATTACAGGCGTGAGCCACCGCGCCCGGCCAGGACTTCAACATATGCATTGGGGTGGGGTGGAGGAAGAATTAATGTTACTATCATTAAAAAAAGTTAATCAATTTATCTGATATGTTTGTTGTAACCCATCAGATTCTGTGTAGAAAGAGGGATCGTCATACAAAGATAAAATGAACTTTACAGAAGTTCTGTGATGGGAGAAAGAGGTTTGAGAATTAGCTCAACCTGTGAGTGAGCACTTCAGAAACACCATTGTTTGTGTTAGGAAAGATACAGGTGTCTTTCCAGAGAATCAGATCGCATGTGTTTCCAACAACCCCAATGCAGGAAATGCTCTTTGTGTTCATGAATGTGACATTTGTGTGTGACTAAGTGAATGATGATAGATTGATTGATGTCTTAATAGGAGTTAATGATTTTAAAAGTGAGTTGTCATTAGGTAACGATGTGGTGGAAGGTGTAGAGTGCAGTCCTGGGATGCTGGCCATATGTGTGGCCGTGTGACTTAGTAGTAGAGCATCCACCAGTATTTGATGGAGGCTGTTATTGCCCAGGCCTGTTCATTTATGAGCAAGTGCTGAAACTGCCTAGAACCTGGGGAAGTCCCAGATGGAAGAGTTGCTTTATCAAAGTCAGGCTGTTTCAGTAATAGTGTTTATTCCGTCCAGAGTCAGGGTATAAAATATCATTATGAGTCACTTATTAAAAGATTTTTTCATAAAAATCTTAATTGTTGATAACCCAGTAATACTTTTTAGGTGAAATTCTGTTTTATTTTGATAACTCAGCAAAGATTGCTGATGAAGTTTATGATTCCCATCATTACATTTGCTAATATTTAGCAAATATTTTTTGATTGCCTCTTGGTTATCAGGTGCCAGAGATATAAAGACCCCTTAAGTTCAAGTTGTTTTAAATAACCCCAGATCAAAAACAAACAAAAAGCCACTTAGATTGTTTTAAAGAAGTATCTGAACAGTCATATAAAGTTTGTCTGTCAAAGTATTATCAGAGGCTTGCAGCTGTCTCATAGCAGTGGCAGTTTCCTTTGTTATGCTGTGGTCTCTGTAGTAGTTGAAACAGTGAATTTTGCTTTTTGTAAACCACCAAGAGTCAACACTTCAAAGAAGCACATTTGATCTTCCTTTATATAAGCTGTTTATAATACTTTAATTACACTTGAGAAATGAGGTATTGTTCATCGTTTATACAGCTATAATTCAGGGCCTTACCAAAAAACTCTGGCATGTGAGATGTTCATTCTAACTTCTGAGTTCGTAGAAATTTCATTGCTAAAGTTTAAGAGGAGTTTCACTTCATCCTTTTTTGTTTTGAAGGTGGGAGTTTTTATGAGGTCATTGGAATTGAATTTTTAGGACCTTTTGATTTTTCAAAGGTCACTGTAGTCATTTTGTTTTGTTGATAGTCAAGTTAAGGCAGTTGTTGACTTGGAACAGTTTTCCAGTTCTCTAGTAAGTACATAGTCCTTGATAGTTATAAATTTCTGTGCAATTATCCTTTTGCGATCAGAGTTTATTGATAAATACACACTTGATACAGTAAGGGTTTTTTTTTTGTCTTCTGATATTGCTGTTTTCTTTAGGAAGGTATACATTTGTGTGTGTGTGTATTTTGATTCACATCTTTTCTTACAATAATGATATTGTGTAACTAGTTTAAATCTTTTTCTTTATAAAGAAATCCCTAGTGTGACTACTTCCATATTTCACCATTTCCTGAGCTCTCTATTCTTCGTTGTCCTTTGTAGTTTCAGGAAGCCATTGTGTAGACGATGCGCACATACACACACACAAATATTCTTTACCAAGCTCCTTCTTTTTTTTTTTTTGAGACAGAGTCTCACTTTATTGCCCAGGCTAGAGTGAGTGCCATGGTGTTAGCCTAGCTCACAGCAACCTCAAACTCCTGGGCTCAAGCAATCCTGCTGCCTCAGCCTCCCAAGTAGCTGGGACTACAGGCATGTGCCACCATGCCCGGCTAATTTTTTTTTTCTATATATATTAGTTGGCCAATTAATTTCTTTCTATTTATAGTAGAGATGGGGTCTCGCTCTTGCTCAGGCTGGTCTCGAACTCCTGAGCTCAAACGATCCGCCCACCTCGGCCTCCCAGAGAGCTAGGATTACAGGCGTGAGCCACCGCCCCCGGCCCCAAGCTCCTTCTTTAAGCTCATAATAATTTTCAGAAGTTCCAGAGTTTTAAAAAATATTGTTAATTTGTAACCTCCTATGTTTGTCGTGTTTATCTAACATAGAGAAATCTGAACTATCTGGAAGTTGTGAGCAGCCATGTACCTTTGATTTTGGGGACTAGTCACATGGCTGCTTGTGGGAAGATCTTTTGTGAGACTATTTGAAACTCCCAGCTGCCTAGTTATTTTTCACTTTTGATCATGTCTAAATGTACACTTTCCACTTTCTGTTTCTGTGATACCTATAGAATTTATGTGTTTTGACAAAATTAACCAAAAACTTGCTAATGGGAGACCAAAGGTCTCCTGTGTCTTCCTTGGCCTCCAGTCCAGTTCATAGTTATGTTTCAATTCATAGTTAACCTTACATTAAACATCTTTTCTGAAGAGATAGTTATGTCATTTTAATTCGTGGACTCTCAAGATTTAAATGGGTTTTAGGGTCTAGATGTGGTGGCTCATACCTGTAATACCAGCACTTTGCAGTCAAATGCTCTACCCTGACCTATACCCCCAATACCAGCACTTTGGAAGGCTGAGGCAGAAGGATCACTTGAGGCCAGGAGTTCGAGAAGCAACCTAGGCAACATAGCGAGACCCTGTATTTAAAAAGAAGAGAAGAAAAATTAGCCAGGCGTGGTGGTCCACCCCTATAGTTCCAGCTACTTGGGAAACTGAGGCAGGAGGATCACTTGAGGCCGGAGGTTCAAGGTTACAGTGAGCTATGGTTGGGCCATTGCACTCCAGCTTAGGCGACACAGTGAGACCCTGTCTCTTAAAAAAAAAACCAAAAAAACAAAACTGGATTATAAAGGACATATCTCTTGCTTGAATCCACTCTTCAGCATTTCAGCCACATGACAATTCATTTTCTGTTTAGATTTTCCAGCAGTGGGGAACTAGGGACCTCTTAAGGCAATCTAAACCATTGTAGGACAAGTTTTATTGTTAGAAAATTCTTACCCGTGTAAAACTGAAGTCTGACTCTTGGCATCTCTCTACCTTCTGGTCCTGATTTTGCTTATCAGGGTGCCCCAGAACAAGTATAATCCTTCTGTAGAACAGTACGTCAGTGTCCCTTAAAAACATCTTAGTTTGCCTTTGCTGTTGTTTACAAATAAAGACTTTGTAGAGAAATTCCGAGGATGCTAATTGTAAAAACAAATGATGTATTTTATGTTCTAGTTACTAGCAAGTAAAATGTATTTTGTATTTATATTTCTTCATTCACAGGCAGCTGAAAAAGTTGGATGAAGATAGTTTAACCAAACAACCAGAAGAAGTGTTTGATGTCTTAGAGAAACTTGGAGAAGGGTAAGTATAAAGAAAATAAATGTCTCAGTCTTTTTCCTGTGCCAGCACCAGAAGCATGTGAACCTTTCTCATGGCAGTAATTCCCAAACCTGAGAAGAAAGAAGAATGTTGCTTATCAGCTTGGCTCCCTGTGTGGTGGGAGGTAAATTTACAGCTTGAAATGCCCTCCCCCACTTCACCCCTGTCACTATTTTAGACAGATTTAGTGATTCCTTGTCTTCCTAACACCAAGGACATCTGTTGTTTTCTCTTTTGTAGAATCTTTGGTTTGCATGATTTTATCTTTTTAAAAGATATCACTAATTAGATTTTTATAATTCATCAACATTTTTAACATTTGCTGCTCATAACTTCTGATTGGTATGCTATAACTTTTGTTGCAATAAAAAACAATGGAATTCAGCATTGTAGTTTTTGCAGCTTTGTGAAATGCTATAAATAAATCAAGGACTGTCACCACCTTTACAGCTTCCTAGGAGATCCAGAATCCCAGGCTGGGAACCAGTTGACTTCTTGAAACACACAATTGTGAATGAGTTTATAAAATACTGATGAAATGATGTTTAGTAATAGGCAGTGCCTCTTATTGACTTTTGTGATACAATAAAGTTTACATTATACTTTTTTTATACTTTTACATATCCTTTTAATATAATTCTGTGATTTATTCCTTCTGTAAAGACCAGGACATTATAGTATTAGGGACATACTTAAGTTTTTGTTGTTAATTTTTGAATAGGTAATAAAGTCATATGACTTCAAATTCAAAAGCTATAAAAATATATATAATAAAAAGATCTGCCCTTTACCTCTGTCTCTTAGCCACCCAGAAGCAAGCAGTGTAGCAGCTTCTTGTGTATCTTTCAGAGAAAGGTTATGCATATAGTGTGTGTGTGTGTGTGTGTGTGTGTGTGTGTGTGTGTGTTTAATCTCTTAGGATGGAGAGAAGACCTGATATATTTTAAAACCTTTAAAAACATTTACTGTCTCAAGACTGCTATTGAAAACTCATCTCTTATGTATCATTAGATTATTTTTTGGGTTTAGTGTTTTTTATGCCTAACATAGAGCCACAATAATGTCAGACTCAATCCTAATTACACAGAATAGTTTTTCGTAGTTGACCTCTTTGTAAAAAGCATTAGTCGTCATCTTTTTGTAAGTTGGAAAAATACTCTTTGGAATTCAGCAAGAGATCAAGCAGAGAAGGAAAGCAAAAAATGTCACCAACTGTGCTGCCAAAGGACAAGTTCAAGATGAATCTGAAGACTGCCAGTTGACTGGCATCATTAAAGGTATGGGTAAATGACAGTCCCTCTATGTCTCTTGCCGGCCATTTTCAGCTTAACATCCTTGCTGTTTTCCTCAAGGCAGTGAGTCTATGGCCCTTAATCTAACAATGCTCATAGGTTGTACTCAGAGTAAGATAAAGACTAGTATGCATAACTGACTATGTAACTAATTTCTTTCTTTCATTTCTAAGAAAAGCATGCTATAGTAGTGGGAGCATGGACTTTATAAATTACAGTGGTTCACTCCTGTAATCCAGCACTTTGGGAGGCTGAGGTGGGGGAATTGCTCAAGGCCAGGAATTTAAGACCAGCCTGAGCAGCATAGCGAGACCTTGTCTCTACAAAAAATTAAAAAAAAAAAAAATTAGCCAGGCATGATGGCACATGCATATAGTCACAGCTACTCGGGAGGCTGAGGCAGGAGGATTGCTTGAGCCCAGGAGTTCGAGGTTGCTGTGAGCTACAATGATGCCACTGTACTCTAGCCTGGGCAACAGAGAGACCCTGTCTGAAAATAAAATTCCTTGCTTTCCTATTTATTGGTCATAATAAACAAGTGAGCTTGAACAAATTGCTTAATATTTTGAAGGCTCACAGTCCTCATCTGTAAAGTGGGAATATTAATAGTATCTACTTCATAGAGTTGTGGCAAGTATTACTACATGAAATAATAGGGGTAGAGTGCTAAGTACACTCATAGTTGTCACATAGTAAGTGCTCAGTAAGTGGCAACTATTTCATTTTTAAGTATATCAACTGAAGCGTTTTTCAGGCCTCAGCATGTGAAATCAAAGTTAAATCTTAAGTCTTAAAGTATATTTAGGTATTCTTACAGGTAGCTCTGTTAGGGTTGCTTTGGTTTGAGGATTGTTAAAACTATAGATAGAATATATCAGGAATATAATGTAAGGAAAAACTAAGCTAATTATGATTTTTCGAATTATGTTTTAGATATATGGATATCTTCAGCAAGCAACATGGAAATTTCCCTATAAAGATATCACCAGGGAGAAAACAAATAAAGCTTCATATCTTTCTTCTCATGCTGTCACCATGGTGCTCTTTTAAATGATACCACAGATGCTTGGATTTGTGTCATCTTGACTGAATGAAACTGAGCAAACTTCATTTAACTAGGAAAATTCTGAAGGAAGACCTTAACTGAACTTTTTTCCAAACACATTCTGCTATGTCATCCTTAAATTGTTCTGAAGAATGAATGGATTGTGAACTCTCACTGACTTGTGTCTTGTGAAATGAGCTATGGTTCACAGACTGTATTGGATGCTGCAGTCGTTCTGTGTTTCGAGGAAATCGTATGAATCTGTGGCAGTGTAGAGCCAAAGCTCCAGACCAAGTTGAGGGGAGAGCACTTGGAAGGTGTTCTGATTTGGAGCCTAGCACCTTTTTGTATTACACTTAAAAGTTTTACGCATTGACTCATTTAAGTTTTTCTCACAGAATGATAACAAAAGCATTATGCCTATGGTTTCATATCTAGTGAGTGCTATTGTTAAGACTTGCACCTGGTTAGTTTGGCCTCAGATACTGTGTTATTAGCATTTTTCTACATTGAGCCTTGCCTTGTATGGCTTGTATGAAACACCTACTTCTCCATCCTCTTTGCTCTCCGCCAGTTGTAATTCATTGAATCATTTCATTTTTGTCATAAGGATTCAGGTTTTAAGGAACTTGCCTTTGAGGGAGTGATTACTAAAGTCTTCTAAGTCCTCTCAGATTACTGTAAATGTGGTGTGTGGAATCACGAATCTTAATTGTTCAGAGTTTTCTTTGCAATCAAGAGAGTGTAGAGTGTTCTGGTGACTGCTGAATGAGTCATGCGGAGACCTCTCCTTTCCATTTCTAATACATAAGAATAATGATTGAAAATAAGTTTTTAAAAAATATAAGAATATATAGCTATGGACAAGGGATAGAAAAGAAATATCTGTACTAATAAGAGGAGGGTAACGTGTACCCTATTCTTGTCAGGAAAATGCATTTGGGTTTCCTACGTGGATTTGTGGTCTGGGACTAGGCTCCCCATTTATGAACTAAAGCTGAAATAAATTTGCCTGACCAACACTAGAGAGTATCATTTGCCTGCGGTTGTGAAAAAGTGGAGGTACTGGTCTGATAATAGGAACTGAGCCGGACTGTATTCAAGTGTGGTGTCTCAAAGGCTAAAAAACCCAGTCTCCTAGTATAAGACCTCGTTTAAGTTGTACATTCCATATGACTGGGCTGAGGGAACCATGGAACCATCTGACAAGTGATTGTGTAGAAGAACATCATTCAACATAAAATGAAATCCATGCAAGGAAATCCACTGCTATGAGGTGATCAGTAGAATGAGAGAATTCACACTCAAGGACATAGAAATAATGGCGCAATCTGAAAAGGGATTGACTGTGTTTATGATTTTCAAAGAGATAAAAGGAAAGAATAAAATTCTTAAAAGAAGAGCACCAGATTATTAACATGAACAGTTAGCCCAGTGGAAAATAAAAAGTTGGGAATCTCGACAATGGAAATTACAATAATTGAAGTTTTATAATACAAGCCCAATAAATTGGATAAACAGCATAGACAAACTGAAAAGAGAATTTGTGAATTGAAAGAAATGAGACTAATCACAAAATGCAGAACAGAGAAATACAGTGTTGGAAACCAAGAAAACAGCATGGATTCAGGAGGTCCAATATACATCTACTAGGAATCCCAGAAGAATATATTAAGAGAGATAAAGAGAAGAAATAAAGAGATAATGCTGAGAGTTTTGCATACTTGAAGAACTACTTAAGCCCTCAGATTGAAGAAGTTTATGAAGTGCCAAATAAATCAACTCCAAGTTATGCTAATATCGTAGAATGTTAAGGATAAAGAGGAAATCTTAATTGTATGGGGAGGTTATCTATGAAAAATGATAATCTGATGAAAGTAGACTTCTCAGCAACAATAGATGCTGGAGAACTGCAGTGCAAGTGCTGAGGGACAGCTGTTGTCAGACAATTCTATATTCAGCAAAACTGTCATTCTAGAGGAAAGGTGAAATAAAGGCATTTTCAGACATATGGGACCTGATGTGTCTAGAATGTCTTTGGATGGAAGTAGTAATACCCAACTAACAGTGATTAATCAATAAAGGCATTTAATGACTAAAATATGTGGACAAGAGATTACAGGAATGGTTAATTGGCTTGATAGTATGGTTTGGCATCTGGGTAATTCTGTTTGAAGATGTCAGCATTAGTTTCAAGCATCATCCTTCACACTATAGTAATCAAGGCAGGAAGGGAAGTAGCCTTCTTGTATGCTGCTCTCTTACCAGGGAAGAAAAGCTTTCCCAGAAATCCTTCAGCAGAATTCCCCTCAGATTTAATTGGCTAGAACTGGGTCATATAATTGCTACTAGTTCCATCACTGGTAGAAGGGAGTAGGAATCCTAAGACTGGCTTGGACTAATATAATGTATCCCTCTGAGACCAAGCACATCACCACCCTAATAAATCAGGGGGTTATTTTAGCAAGGAAGAAGGGGCAGTGTTTGGGTCATCCACACAGGGTCAACAGTTGCCTCTTTTCTGGAAAAAACATTGGATACCATATTTAAAGATCATACTAGTTTTACAAACATAAGAGTTTCTGATAGAATGGAAATTTTTTATGTGTTCTGCATAGACCTAAAGTTTTATGTTTAAAACAATTCTTGAGCATCTATTTAGAAGCTAGAGTGTTCTACTATTTTGACATATTAGGTGGCACTATTATTGTGAATCTTTTTCACCAAGACACTGAAGATAAAGGTGTGTTTTGGAAATATGGAAGACAGTTTGCTCACTATTATTTCACTGACAGCTGCCCAGGATTTTAATGATAATGTAATCTGTGTAAGGTGATGCTATCTCATGTGACCAAAACACCTATCTTGTAAGGTAGTTTGTGTTGTTGTCATTTTACAGTTGAGAAAATTGAGGCACAACCAAGTTATAACATGTCTATAAATCGTAGCCAATAATGTAGTGGTGTTAGGACTCAAATTCTAGGTCTCTATGATCCAAATCTGTGCTCCTATTGCCCCCAAATTGAATGAATACATAAACCTTATTTCATATTAAGCTCTTAAGGCAAGATGGAGTAGAAGGCAAAAAGAATTTCTATGTGCTGTTTCACCTGATACTAGCATTAAAGGTTTAGATTTTAATTAGTTTCCATAATATTTTAAGCATTATTGCAAGTAAGAGGAACAAGGACAGAAAGATCTTGTGGTACTAGAGTGAATACAAGAAAACAAAGACCTTTACTTCATTATCGTATCCCAGTATAGATGTGGAGAGAACAGCTTTGTTTTCAGAAAAACATCTAGGTTCAGTCATGGACTGACCACTTGTCACTTATGTGGCCTTTGGCAAATTATGTAACCTCTCTGAACCTCTTTATGTTTACCTGTAAAATAGGGATAATTACCTCTTCCTCATTTTTTTTTGGTGAGAATTAATCGAGATGGTGCATGGTTTCTGATAGACAGCAGGCATACAATACATGGTAGCTACTATGTTACTATGTCATAATAGTACATTCATTAAAGTTTAAATGCGAAGCTTTTAAGATGCCATTTTGTGGTGGTTCTCTTGACAGTTCCCCCCTCCCCAAAGGACTTAGTTTTGCAAGTGTAACTATATACTTATAGTATTAATATTATATTACCTAATATATCATTAGGTACCTAGGGATATAAATTAGAACTGTGAGTTGCTTGTGTTTTGCCCCTTTTTATCTCTTGGGTTGCTTTGACTTTATAAATGTTCTCCTTCCTCCAATTACAGGTCCTATGGCAGTGTATACAAAGCTATTCATAAAGAGACCGGTCAGATTGTTGCTATTAAGCAAGTTCCTGTGGAATCAGACCTGCAGGAGATAATCAAAGAAATCTCTATAATGCAGCAATGTGACAGGTAAAGTCATGTGGGCTTCCTTTGGAGACAATGTGGTTTTGAATTTGCTGTGATTATTTAGAGTTTGACACCTAGAGATGCATTTACTTAGATATTTTGCAGAAGGAAGAGTTTAATGGAATCACTATGCATCTTTTCAGAAAAAGATATGAAAAAGTTTATAGGTTTTGGTAGCTAAACTTTTATAGTTTCTATTTCTGCATATTTTTTTCTTTTTCTTTTTTTCAGTAAACCCTTTTAGAAACTAGGAAGAAGAGACAGAAGGTGGTGCTTGCTTTTTTTTTTTTTTTTTGATAATGATCTCTTTTGTTTCCTATTGAGAAAACATCTTGGCAGAGATAGTTAAGGAGAGAAAATTCACATGCTTTTTATCTCTAGAAACCTTAGGGTATGAAATAAGTCTAAGAAGAGAGTATTCATTTATGTATTATTATTTTTTCCTTCACATTAAAAAAAAATTATTCAAGCTAAGAGTAGTTAAGTGTTTTATTTTTGAGGAACTAAGATTTGTCAAGTGCTGTAAGCAGGAAGTCAGGCCAAAAGGCGACCGCAGAAAAGCACGTGGTTTGCTCTGAAATTCTGTGACAACATGGGTTGGTCACAGTGATACAGCAGGCTTCCCCAGCACTATGCAGATTTAAGAGAAATGCAAAGTTAGGTAGTTGTAGGTAGTTGGAAGGAGGGTGAAAAATTCTTGCAGTTGAGGCTGCATTTTTGGTGAGCAGATCAACTTAGTACTTCCTATGTATAAAAACTTCAACATTGGGGCAGGTGGGTAAACCTACCAGGAATTTGTCCAGGAGCCCTTAAGTCTCATAGACTTGTAAATGCAGCCATTTCTCTTCTCTTTCCCTGTCTTCCTCCCCTTTTTTTCTTTCTACTTTTATGGTTACTATCTACTAGATAAAACTCCCATTTTTCTTGATTGGGATTGATCAGGTTAACGTGACAGTTCCTCTGTAAGATGCATTACAGAAGTTCTTTCCAGTTGGCAAATTGGACATAGTCGCTTTTGATAGGCTACACAGGAGCTACCCTGTCCAAACAGGGTATGGAAATGTCTCTAAGCAAAGAGATATTTTGAAGAGCCTACTCTGTGCTAAACACTCTAAGGAGTACAGCTAAATACAGAATTCTTATGCGTTGGGAGTTTATGGACTAACTGGACAGGCTAGGCATATATATGTATAGGAAAATCTAGGTGGCAATGCAAAACTACATAGAACATATTCCAATGTTAAATACACGGTAGTTATTGCCTGTAATATTTAACTCATGTAAATACTGTAATACAATCTTTGTACTTGTACTTATCTGGATTTTAGGGAAGGGAGAGCAAATGTAGTGACCTTTACTTTAGAGACTTAGTCATCTACTTCTCTGTTAATTTTCATTTCGTTTGTGTGTTTTTTTTCTTCCCTTGTCTTTGGAATTTTTCCCAGAAAGAAGGGGTGTTTGAAAATCTGAGAGTTTATGAAGATGATTTGGTTTTAGCATCTTCAGTTATTATGTGACTTTATTTGGCCCTGATAACTGTCTAGCCAGATAAAGCTGGTAGCTCTTTAAGGGCAGGCAGATTATTTCATTTTAATGGGATGTTTGATTTTTTTTTTTTTTAATGAAATTTCATGTTTGGCATCTCTCCTCAAGCTTGAGACCTAAAATTCCAGGTCTGACCTGACCATTTTTTCTTCATAATAGATGATAGTGTGTGTATTTTCTACAAACTACATATGACTTCTTAGAAAATGCTAATGAAAAGAAAAATACTGCTTTTCTCTTTGGAGAAATCATCATTGTTAAATACTGCTTTTAATATATATATTCTTCTTTATCTCTTTTTGGAGTTTTACTGTACTTATTATTTTGTAGCCTGCCCCATCCCCCTTTTTTTTTGTAAACAAGATATCTTCTCATGTTATCAAATATACCTTTATAACATTTTTTGTGGGTTCATGATGTTCCATTATATGGCTATATCTTTCTTTCTTTCTTTTTTTTTTTTTTGAGACAGAGTCTCACTCTGTTACCCCGGCTAGAGTGCTGTGGCATCAGCCTAGCTCACAGCAACCTCAAACTCCTGGGTTCAAGCAATCCTGCTGCCTCAGCCTCCGGAGTAGCTGGGACTACAGGCATGTGCCACCATGCCTGGCTAATGTTTTTCTATATATATTAGTTGGCCAATTAATTTCTTTCTATTTATAGTAGAGATGGGGTCTCGCTCTTGCTCAGGCTGGTTTCGAACTCCTGACCTCGAGCAATCCGCCTGCCTCAGCCTCCCAGAGTGCTAGGATTACAGGCGTGAGCCACTGCGCCTGGCCTGTAGCTTTATTTCTTGAATAAACTTCCTAATGTTGGATGGACATTTTGATGGTATCTAAATTTCGACTTTTATCAACAGTACTATGATGGTAACTTTATTTTTGAACATTTATAATTATTTTCTGAGGATAAGTTGTAGACTTAGAAATGAAGGTTAAAGGTCCCACCTATTTTTTATACTTATTTATTGCCCTCCAGAAAAGCTGTGGCATTATACATTCTTATCAGGAGGTTGCCCATTTTTACCTTAACAATGAATAATTGATCTTCTGAAATGAATTAATTTTCATATATTTACTAGCATGAATAGAGATGTTTTAAGGCTGTTTCTACTAATTTATATTGCCTCTCTCTCTCTAGCCCACATGTAGTCAAATATTATGGCAGTTATTTTAAGAACACAGACCTGTGGATTGTTATGGAGTACTGTGGGGCTGGTTCTGTGTCTGATATCATTCGATTACGAAATAAAACGGTAAGTTTACCTTCTTGAACAATGCAACTGAGCTAGTCTCTTATGCCATCTTTTTTTCTCTGGCCTCTTATTCATGCGCATTCTCCCAATACCTTATGTACAGAGATGCCTGGCAGATTTTCTCTGCCAGGGTTCAGACCTCATGATTCTTTCTCCTGTAAAGAGGGCTAGATTATGTTGGGTATTGTAGGTCATGGGAACGAGTTTGGAATTTATTTCAAGGTTGATAGGAAACCATTGCTGGGTAGTAAGCAAGTGTATGAACCATCTGATGAATGTTTTAAAAAGAAAACTCTGGCTTCTGTGTAGATTGTGGGTGGATAAGAGTAGAGCAGGGGAAATCTTAGCTCTTAGACTTTTTGTCTTAATAAGAAAAATAAGAATAATGATACTCATATTAAGTGTATGAAAAGTGGTGAAAATCAATTTAATAGGTAAATGCATTTTGTAAATTGTGAGGTGTTATGCAAAATATAAGGTGGAGGTGTTTTAAAACTCAATTATAACCTTGGATTATCCATACACTATCTCCTTTTCTTAATTTACATTATTCAGAATTAGTGTGTTTGCCTAATCAAATAAGAAGTTGTTTAGCTAGGAATAATATCCTAACATAAGATGTATTTAAAGACGTCCCAAAACTTGAATAATTTTTTAAATTAAAAATTGGGCTCTACGGCTTCCTATTAGTATATGCAGCATTAAGTTATTTTGTTTTAGGTATTTTAAAACAAAATCAATTTTGATGCCACTTTTAGTATCTTTTGAAATCTTAGTGTTTATTATGTTTATATAACTTTTAAGTGCTGATTTTTTTTTTTTTTTTTGAGACAGAGTCTCACTTTATTGCCCAGGCTAGAGTGAGTGCCGTGGCGTCAGCCTAGCTCACAGCAACATCAAACTCCTGGGCTCAAGCAATCCTGCTGCCTCAGCCTCCCAAGTAGCTGGGACTACAGGCATGAGCCACCATGCCCGGCTAATTTTTTCTGTATATATTTTAGTTGGCCAATTAATTTCTTTCTATTTATAGTAGAGATGGGGTCTCGCTCTTGCTCAGGCTGGTCTCGAACTCCTGAGCTGAAACGATCCGCCCACCTCGGCCTCCTAGAGAGCTAGGATTACAGGCTTGAGCCACCGCGCCCGGCTGCTGATTTTTTATTATACATTATTTTGCCAAATATTATAACTCTGTGTTGTCTAGCACGATAGCCACTTGCCACAGTGGCAAGTGTGGCAAGTGGCCATACTTGAAATGTGGCCAGTCTGAATTGAGATACCCTGTAAGTATAAAGTACACACTAGAGTTTGAAGAATTATTATACCAAAAAATGTAAAAGTATCTTTTATATTGATCACATGGCAGAACGATAATATTTTTGGATAAATATGGTTAAGTAAAATATATTGCCAACATTATACTTGTTTCTTTTTTTATTTCTTTTTTCTTTTTTTGGATTTTAGGATCTCACTAGGTTGCCCAGGCTGGCCTCAAACTCCTGGGTTCAAATGATCCTCCTGCCTCAGCCTCCCAAGTAACTGGAGTGCTCCTGGCTCTTGTTTCTTTTTAGAATGTGGCTACTAGGAAATTAAAAATTACATTTGTAGCTCCCATTATATTTCCATTGGGCAGTGCTGCTTGAACTGATTAGCTCAGTTCGTTAGAGTAAGGACTCAGTAAGTCAAGTCATGAGCTTTGTTCTCTTTGTCCACAGGAAGGTACCCCAAACTCTAACCTGTTGTCTTGCAAGTAGTGTTTGCCTGGACTTTAGTGAAAGTTTTATACTTTATTAGCTCTGTGACCTTTGGCACAAATTACTTGTCTGTTCTCAGCTTCATTATCTATAAAATGATGTTGATAATAGTTCCTCTACCTCATTTAGTTGTTATAAGGATTAAATGAGATTCCAAAAATAGTGCTTAGCATAGATAAAACACTTTGTAATGATTAGCTATTTTTAATATTATTAGCATAGCATCTGGCTCATAATAGGTGCTTATTAAATATTTGTTGATTGATAGTGTAGTAGGTATTAAATCATGATGCCTTGTATCACTTGATTTTCATGACACTCTTAAAGAAAAGCTATATTCCTGTTTTTTTGATTGAGAAACTAAGACTAGGTTGAATAACCTGTTTAAGTCACGTGAAAGTAGAGTCAAGGGTAAAAGCTACTGTGTTTCCCCGAAAATAAGACCTACCCATAAAATAAGCCCTAGCAGGATTTCTAAGCATTTGCACAATATAAGCTCTACCCAGAAAATAAGACCTAGTGATGGGCGTGGCTATGCAGCGTATCTGCACAACCCATGCATCTCGTCGCAGAGTGGTAAAGAAGATAAGCAGCCCTTCTCATCTGCCCCATCGTGACAGCTACTATCCCAGAGGTGACTGGAAAGGTGCAGGCAGCTCCACCAACAAGGGTGGCTCCCCCTGTCATGTTCTGGCCATCCTGTGCGTGTTGCAAGCTGAGGCTTTGAGGGGGAAGTCTCCTCAGTGAAGCGAGGAGTGGGATGCTCCCCTTTAAGTATTGTGTGTCCTCAGGGGGAAGAAGAAAAGCTGTGGCTGCCATTTTACTCAGTACTGTGGGCCTCTCTCACCCCCCACAAACACCAGGGGATAGGGGAAAAGCTTCACAAACAGTTTCTTACTGAGCCCAGAGAGATCATTTCTGCTCCACTGTGCAGATTGGACTCAGTGCTCACTGGATCTCTGATAAATAAGCCAGCTCTGCTCATTTATTGAGAGCTCTATTGCTCAACATGAGAGACTGGGGCCAATGGTTCTAAAGGAAATAGAGTCACAAGAAATTCAGGATGGAATTTCGAGTTTGGAGAGTTATGATGATGTTCTAAAGAAGACGACTTAACTATATTTGAATAAATGTAGATTGTTGTACCGTACTTAAAAAAAAAACACATCCCCTGAAAATAAGCCCTAGGGTGTCTTCTTGAGGAAAAATAAATATAAGACTCTGCCTTATTTTCGAGGAAACATGGTAGGTCTTTCTAATGCTAAATCTTATACTTTTGGTGCCACGTCACACTCCTTTCCAAATGTTAGTTGTTTGTCATAAGGGGAACTGTGTGAGAGTTTGTTGATAGATTGAGTTTGTTTGGGACTGGTGTTGAACATGCACAGAGTCAGCATTGAACAGATCAGATGTTCTGTGCTAGTCTCCAGCATCCTTGCTTTCATTTATTCATTATCATTCAACAATTTTTTTTAGCACCTGCCATGTGCCAGGTGGCTTTATTGGTGTTAGGGATACAAAAGTAAATAAAGACATTTTTAATAGAGCTCATTTTTCTAACAGGGAAGATACGACATAAATAGGCATACAAATAATGTGTAATATGGCAGGTGGTGATATGCTACGGTGACAAATAAGGTTAGATAAGGGAATAGAGAATGATACAGGAATGGAACAGAGAAGGCCACTCTGATTTTTGGAGGAGGTGACATTTGGGCAGAGACAGTGAAGTAAGAAGCAAATTGTATAGACACGTGGATGAAGAGCATTGTCTGTGAAGAGAACAGGCAGGTGTAAAGAGCCATGGAGGGGAGTGTGCTTGGGGTGTGCAGGAACAGCAAGGAAGCCCCTGTGTTTGAAACAGAATGAGCAAGGTAGACAGTGGTAGAAGATGAAGTTAGACAGGTAGCTGGGAGCCAGATCATGTAAGACCTTGGTGAGGACTGGCTTTTATTTCAAGTGACTTAGGAAGAAATTGGTAGGTTTTAGCAGATCTGGCTTACCTTTTCAAAGGTTCATTGTGGTTGCTGTGTGGAAAATACATTCTAGAGAGTCAAGGGCGGGAGCAATAAAACCAGTTCGGAGGTTAGAAGAATAGTTTAGGCAGGATATGATGGCAACTTGGACCAGGGTGATTACAGAGGACAGGGTAATACAGATATATTAATATATTTTGTATGCCTTTTCTCCTATTAGTCAATCTGCCCCATGCCAGTGATTTTTTTTTTCAGAGAACCTTTAGGCGGCCAAGGGCCTTGGTCCTTATAATACAGTATTGATGAAACAATTAACACCTGCATTTTTTTTTTTTTTTTGAGACAGAGTCTCACTCTGTTGCCCTGGCTAGAGTGCTGTGGCGTTAGCTCACAGCAACCTCAAACTCCTAGGCTCAAGTGATCCTTCTGCCTCAGCCTCCCAAGTAGCTGGGACTACAGTCATGTACCACCATGCCCAGCTAATTTTTTCTATATATTTTTAGTTGTCCAGATAATTTCTTTGTATTTTTTAGTAGAGACAGTGTCTCACTTTTGCTCAGGCTGGTCTCGAACTCCTGACCTCAAGTGATCCTCCTGCCTCTGCCTCCCAGAGTGCTAGGATTACAGGCTTGAGCCACTGCTCCCAGCCTGTTAATATATTTTGAAGATAGAGAAGAGTCAAGTATCACCTTAAGGTTTTTGACTAGAGCAACTGAAGAATTAAAGTTACCTTTCATTGAGAGAGGAAGGAGTGTGGGAAGAGTGGAGGATGTTGGATGGGTAGGAGGGAGGGGGGTAGGATGGCAGAAATAAAGAATTTGATTTTGACATGCTATGCTTATGATGCTTGTTAGGTATTCAGTTGGAGATGTTGTGTAGGCAAATATATGAATCTGACTGGGGAGAGATCTGGTCTGGAAATAAAACTTGTAGGGAGTGGTCAGCATATCAACAATATAAGCAGTCAAATACTATTCACAGGTTGAATAAGATCTGCTTATATTCAAGAAAGGAGTTCGGATCTAATTTTTTTTTCCTTTTTTCTAATGTGCTGATGTAAACTAATAGAATTTGAACTTCCTCTTCTTTCAGTTAACAGAAGATGAAATAGCTACAATATTACAATCAACTCTTAAGGGACTGGAATACCTTCATTTTATGAGAAAAATACACCGAGATATCAAGGCAGGAAATATTTTGCTAAATACAGAAGGACATGCAAAACTTGCAGATTTTGGGGTAGCAGGTCAACTCACAGTAAGTAAAAATGTTATTTTTATTGATAACTTTCAATTCTGTCCTGAGAATCGATTCCTTTTTTATATTTTTTAAATATAATACTTGGATAGTAAAAAATTGTAGAATCTACCAGTAGGTTACAAAAGAGCCAGTAGGTTATTTTAGAGCCTTACCTGGGGTTCAGGTCACATACTTTAACTTTGCTTAACTTTTATAAAGATGAAAACTAAAATGAAATGATAGAGTACTCTATTGGATTACATTCACTTATTTATTAAAAGAAGAAAAATTTCCTGGAATAGGACAGAACATCTCATTCAACTTCTAGGTAGTACCTGACAGTTACTGTACTGGAAACACTCTCATTTGGTTCCAGGATACAGTCTCTTGATTCTCCTCCTACCTCACTAGTACATGGCAGTGAAAAAAGAAAAAAACAACAACCTATGTTTTCAAAATAGGAAGTCTAGAATTATCTGATTTTATGAAATATGTAAGATATATGTGAAAGCATATATAGAAAAATGGAAACAGTTCTTGACAGGTATACACTAAAATTTGCAACAATATTATATATCAAGTAATTTTCTTGGGTGGTAAAATGAATATATATAGTTTGTTTAGAACTGGTATTATGCAAAATTTTTATTTTTTATTTTAAATGTGCCTAGGGTATGTTAGGGAATGTCATATATATTGCAACAGCACAGAAATTGCTTCGATGTTAAAAAAAATATCAGTAGCTTATTCAGTATTATGATTTCTGGGCTCCCCAAAACATTTTGTTGTTAACACAAAAGTAAGCAGTACCAATGTTATCTAAACTACAATCTTAATAAGGAAACCACATTGAAAACTACATCCTCTGGTGCCATCATGTATGACTAATTTTTTAAAAAAAATTTTTGTAGAGATGAGGTCTTACTGTGTTGTCCAGGCTGGTCTTGAACCCCTGACCTCAAGTGATTTACCTGACTCAGGCTCCCAGAGTGCTGGGATTGCAGGTGTGAGCCACTGTGCCTGACTGGGTTTTTGTTTGTTTGTTTGTTTGTTTTTAATATTTAAAATTTCAACCTGTTTGAACTTATTTTGGTGAAAGTGTAAGGTAAGAATTTAAGTGTAGTTTTGCAAATGACTAGAGAGATGCCTAGTAGTTGTTTTTTTTTTTTTTTTTTGCATAATCTATCTTTGCTTGCTGATTTTGAATGGCATTTTAATTATATGTATGGTTTGTTTAAAACTGGTATTCAAAATTTTTATATAAAAGACTGTTGTGTATATATATGTATGTATATATATATGTATATATATATATATCAGTCTGTTTCTGGACTTAATATTTTCTGTTGCCATGCTGTTGTACTAATAATAACTTTATAACACAGATCTAGTTGGGGTTAGTATTACTCTTCTTAATTTAAAAAATTTTTAGCTTTCCAAGTATCCACTTCTAATTGAAATAATCCAGTGAAAACAACTTTGACTACCACCATTTGAAAACACCCCTGCAAATTTGAAGTTTCAGAGCTAAGGAAATGACTAAGCAGTAAGTTAGTTCCTGTGTTAATTTTTTACATAGGACTGACAGAGTGAGATCGATTTAAAAGTATTACCTGTCATTTGCTCCTGACTGGCATAACCTAATTCACAGGCATTTCAGAAGGAACATTGGTGATGATGATGGGAAGTCCTTCTGCATATTTAGTTCTGTTTAAAAATCCTCTTCTTAAAGTATAAAAACTGTGGGAAGGTTCTCTTTGAGTAAGGCCATGCCACTCTGGGAAACCGTGCAAGTGGTTATTTGCCATAATATGTGCTATATCCGGCCAGGCGCGGTGGCTCAAGCCTGTAATCCTAGCTCTCTGGGAGGCCGAGGTGGGCGGATCGTTTGAGCTCAGGAGTTCGAGACCAGCCTGAGCAAGAGCGAGACCCCATCTCTACTATAAATAGAAAGATATTAATTGGCCAACTAATATATATAGAAAAAATTAGCCGGGCATGGTGGCACATGCCTGTAGTCCCAGCTACTTGGGAGGCTGAGGCAGCAGGATTGCTTGAGCCCAGAGTTTGAGGTTGCTGTGAGCTAGGCTGACGCCACGGCACTCACTCTAGCCTGGGCAATAAAGTGAGACTCTTGTCTCAAAAAAAAAAAAATGTGCTATATCCACATATTTTTTTTTAATCCCCAAACTGAGACTTTTTATATATATCTAAAAATATGTCTGATTGCATATGTAGTACATGCCCATATAAGCTATAAGAATGTTACAGAAGTATACAGGATGGAAAGTAAAAGTTTTTAGTGGTTTGTAATCCTAGCACTCTGGGAGGCTGAGGTGGGAGGATCACTTGAGGTCAGGAGTGTGAGACCTTGGTCATTTGAATTTCTTTTGTGACTTTCTTGATCATGCCTTGAATATGGTTTTTATATGTATTTCAAAGCATGTTTTATGGTTGGAAATTCTCTTTTTTTTTTTTTTTTTTTTTGAGACAGAGTCTCACTCTGTTGTCCAGGCTAGAGTGAGTTCTGTGGCGTCAACCCAGCTCACAGCAACCTCAATCTCCTGGTCTCAAGCGATCCTCCTGCCTCAGCCTCCCGAGTAGCTGGGACTACAGGCACGTGCCACCATGCCCGGCTAATTTTTTCTATATATATTAGTTGACCAATTAATTTCTTTCTATTTATAGTAGAGACTGGGTCTCGCTCTTGCTCAGGCTGGTTTCGAACTCCTGATCTTGAGCAATCCACCCGCCTCGGCCTCCCAGAGTGCTAGGATTACAGGCGTGAGCCACCGCCCCCGGCCTCTCTTTTTCTTAATAGTTTTAATGCTTAGTGTTGGTCTCTCCCCTTTCTATTTTAGGATACCATGGCCAAGCGGAATACAGTGATAGGAACACCATTTTGGATGGCTCCAGAAGTGATTCAGGAAATCGGGTACAACTGTGTGGCAGACATCTGGTCTCTGGGAATAACTGCCATAGAAATGGCTGAAGGAAAGCCCCCGTATGCTGATATCCATCCAATGAGGGTAAGGAAATGGACAGAAATCCAGTGATCCAGTGGGGGAGTTAGTTACTGATCATTAGAAAGGTAGTTCAGTGGCTTACTTGGTTGGGTTTCAAACAATAAATGAATTAATTGTAAGTAAGTGAGAAGTGTCATTGTAGATGATATACTTCCACTTACTCTAGTTGTAGTCACTAATTAATTTAAGTGTGAGCTGCCCCTCTCTGTTCCAGAGGTTGTGTATTGATAGCTCTCTGGCAGGACGTAGGCCATAGAAATGCTTAGTTTGACGTGTGCAGTACACAGACACACATACACATATACTTTTGATAGTTTAGGCATCCATGTTTTAATATGACAACATCAGTTGGAGCTGGTTGACAGTTGTCTCCTTTATATAGGACATGAGCTTCGCACTTTATCCGTGATTTCGTATTTTGTCACCAAGTATCAGTTGCCACTTCTTACAGTGTTTTCTCTAATGTTTTCTTTGTCATAAGAAGGAAAGCAAACTATTTTTATTTCTAAGTACAATATATGACTTTCAAGCAAACTATTTTTTTTAACTCAAGTTACTAAAACCCAGCCTGGTTCATTGGTTGTCTTTCTCCTGCCTGGCCCCTTTGGTGATTGAATCTGTAAGTTCTGGTTTGTGGATCCCCAGACGCTCTTCATTTGGAGGCTCTGTACTCTCCAACCTCCATCTACTTCTATTTATTCATAAATAATAGTCTTATATTTGAAATAATAGAATTTAACTGTAATGTAGTAGGCCAATACAAAATGATTTTTTTTTGTTCATTTGGCTTGGCTTTCAAGGTTAATGACTCCCCTGTGATATTTGGGGCTTCTGGTTGATGACCTCATCACTGTTGACATCTGGGGTGGTTGTGACTTTTTTGTATTTTTTTAATATTAAAAACATTTTTTTCTTCCATAGAGATTGGGGGTCTCACTGTGTTGCCCAGGCTGATCTCAAACTCCTAGCCTCAAGCAATTCTCCCACCTAAATCTCCCAAAGTGTTGCGATTACAGGTGTGAGCCACTGTACCTGGCCTGGTTGTGACTTTTAAGGGGGCGGGAAATTTGACAACTGTGGGGCTGAGGTTACCTTCAGGGTAAGGATAGTCTTAGATCCTTTCCACTTTGAAAGGTGGCATACTGTGGTTAGCAAAAAAAAAAAAAAAAAAAAAAAAAAAGAAAAAAAGAAAGCTTAATTGACATGAGGTTTAGGGGACAAGACTGCATATGAGAGAGAAAGAGGAGAGAGATATATCAGGTTCTCTAATTGTCATGCTTCCTACTTGAAATGCTTAGACTTCTGTTGGAATTTGGATGGGCTTATCAATGAAGATGTGAAAAATAATTTTACCAAGCTTCAAATGTAATTCCAGACATATTTTTGCAACTTCAGTTTTAGTTTACCAAATATTTTGTTTATTTGTTTGTTTATTTTAACTAGGCAATCTTCATGATTCCTACAAACCCTCCTCCCACTTTCCGAAAGCCTGAGCTGTGGTCAGATAACTTCACGGATTTTGTGAGGCAGTGTCTTGTAAAGAGCCCTGACCAAAGAGCCACAGCCACTCAGCTCCTACAGGTATGAATCACCCTGTGATGCCACCTCACTCCATTTCATTCACATGCTGACCGAAAAATGCCATTACGCCACCTACATAGAGACAATAAAGAAGTATAAGACATTCTCTGCCTCTAGGGAAGTTTGAGTCTATTTGATTAGAAAAGACATGGAAAAGAATGTTAAATCATCAAACAAGACAATAATGCAGGAACATACAGGGTTGCATGGGATTAGAGAAAGGGCAATTGAGATATAGTGAGCACTTGCTGTGTGCCACGTGCTTTTGCACATGTTATGCCGTTTAATCATCACATAGACCCTGTGAGGGGTGGGTATTGTTTCCATTTTATAGGTGAGAAAATGGAGGCTTAGAGAGGTTAACTCATTTAGAGTCATTCAGCTGGTAAATAGCGGAAACAGTGTTAGAACCTGGGTCTTTTTGATTGCAAAGCAGGAGGCCATCAAGTCTGTCCAATTCTGACCAAGAATTGAGATCACTGGTGTTTGCTGTTGGAGCTCAGGAGGAAAGGAGGCCACTTTGGACTGGAGATGCTAGGTGTGCTTTCTGGGAGGAGGTAGCTTCTGTGCCTGGGTCGTAAAGGATGGTTGAGCTTTGGCTCAACCTATGGTATGCTCAGTGGTTAGGAGTTTGGATTCTGAAGTCCGACTGCCCAGGTTTGAATCCTGGCTCTCTATTTTTTTTTTTTTTTTTTTCTGGCTCTCTATTTACTAGCTTTGTGACCTTGGGCAAGTAACTTAGCCTCTCTGTTTCTGTAGTTTTCTTATCTATAAAGTGAAGATAATGTACCTGCCTCATATGTTGTAATGATTAAGCGATATAATGTATAACCTGGAACAATGCTTTACATGTATTGCAGATAATGTGGTATGGATTTGATAAGTATCTGCTGCTATTACTGGGCTAGGGCAATAGTTTTCAAACATTTCAGACCCAATGCCCCTTTTTATAACCAATATATATATTTTAAAACTCTCATTACTTTTATGGAATGGAAATACTATAGTACATTGAACAGAATGAATAATTGAGAAGAATAAATTATTCAGTGATTTCTTCTGGTTTTTTTGGAGATAGAGTCCTGTTCTATTGCCCTAGCTAGAGTGCAGTGGCATCATCCTAGCTCACTGCAACCTCAAACTTCCAGGCTCAAGTGATTCTCCTGCCTCAGCCTTCTGCGTAGCTGGAACTATAGGCGGGCGCCACCATGCCCAGCTAATTTTTTCTCTTTTTAGTAGAGATGGGGTCTCGCTCTTGCTTGGGCTGCTCTCGAACTCCTGACCTCACGTGATCCTCTTGCCTCGGCCTCCCAGAGTGCTAGGATTACAGGCATGAGCCACTGCTCCTGGCCTATTCAGTGATTTCTAAACAATGTCTTTATTCCATTAAACTTCCCCTCCAAGTTCATCTCCCTAATAACTGGCCTTTTTGCATATTTTTTGAAAGAAAAATTTGAAATTATCTACTAAAGTGCATGTACAATCTGAGACATTTGAAATACGTGCAGAATGTGCCATAGTTCATTGTTTTGTGAGACAGTTCCACACTTTGCAGGATCGCTGGTGCCACTGCCTGCTATGCCATTTGTCCTCTCTAGACATTGTGACAACTGCAACATGCTCCCAGCATGTTTACGGAACTTCCTCTAGGGAGCGATATACCCTATTGAGATTTTTCTAGATTTGGCATAGAGAAATGGCATAGGTATTCCAGCCAGGCTGAAAACGATGGGCAAAGCCTGAATGTGCATCTGCTCAGAGTTCGATTTATTTATCTATCTGTCTATCTTAACTGGACCCTTGCGGAGAACAGAATTATAAAGTAACTGTGGTTTTAGCTGTTGCCTGCAGCATAAAGAGAAAGATTAGGTTCATTGATTGATTCAGTAAATGTTATCAAGTACCTCCTGTGTGCCAGGCACTGTGGCACTGTCACCATATAAACTGTCTCCAGTGTTTTCCACTTTCTTGTTTAAGCACCCATTTGTCAAGAGTGCCAAAGGAGTGTCAATACTGCGAGACTTAATTAATGAAGCCATGGATGTGAAACTGAAACGCCAAGAAGCCCAGCAGCGGGAAGTGGACCAGGACGATGAAGAAAACTCAGTGAGTGGCAGGCCCTGCTGCAGGTCTCAGGCATTGATGCTTGTTATTTCATGATTGCCAGGCCAGGTAAGATGAGTAGGAGATGATGGATGAGGCTGGAGTTGGAGACTCTTCTTGCGTGACCATGCCCTAACCTGGAGCAAGGCATGCTAGAGGCTTGCTGAGTCTCTGCCTGTTCTCCCTGTGCTTCCGAAAACACTTAAATTTCACTCTTTTGCCACATATCTTTTATTCAATTTAACTTTTTATTTTGGAGAGAGAACACGCAGGTCTGGACTTGGTTTTTCCATGCTCTTTTGGGGAATCTAAGATCCATTCTCAACGTGTAGCTTTTATACTTACTTACAGAGTCCCTCACAACCTTGAGATTCCAAGGGTGTTCACATCAGCTTCTTAGATCTATGTTGTAATACTCTATTAAAAGGGACAGAGGAAGGGGTCTTTAGGTTTAGATGGGCAAATTTATGATATTCTTTGCTTAAATAAGAGTGCTTTCAGTTCTATAAACTGAGTTTAGAACCTGAATAAGTGTGAAAACCAGAAATATTTGCACTAATAGTAATTCAGAAAACTTTTAACTCTTGTTATGAAATTAGTCCCAATTTGAGATTTTGTCCTTTTACAGGAGGAGGATGAATTGGATTCTGGCACGATGGTTCGAGCAGTGGGCGATGACATGGGTACTGTCCGAGTAGCCAGCACCATGAGTGATGGAGCCAGTACCATGATTGAGCATGATGACACATTGCCATCACAGCTGGGCACCATGGTGATCAATGCAGAGGATGAGGAGGAAGAAGGGACTATGAAAAGTAAGGCTCTGATTAAATCCACTAACTTTTCAGACAAAGCATACACATTTCAGAGGGGATGGGTTCTCATGGTCAATGCAGTATTGGTCTTGAGCCCCCTCTTCTATTGCCACAACCAAAGGAGTAAAAGCACTGGAGGCTTGTGGTGGAGGCAGGTGGTTTGGGAAGGGGAGAGATGGCATGTGGAGTCTGAGGCAAGAAGTATCAACACTGCGAAGGGATTTTGCTTTTGAACCTGAACAGCAGATTCCAAAAATGAATGAACATTCTTTTGTTGAATGTTGTCATTTTTCTTTCTTTACCTTAAGCTATGGAGGCAAGCACACACATTGTTTTGATGCATATTTCCTCTCAAAGTTGTAATGGAATTCTGAGCTATTTACTGTACATATATCTTCAGTTTATTTTCATGATAGTCTGTGTATCTAACCTGGGTTTACCAGCACTACATCAGTGAATTAAAGATCTTACAAGTTTAAAAATTCTATCAAGTCCTTTTTTGTTTAAACCCATCTCTGCTGCTTTTGGTATCTGGCTGATCCTTTTTTGGCCTGGCATCCAGCTCACGTCTTAGAGCACCATGCTCTCCTCTTCAGCTATTACCCTTCCCCTTTTTCTGTGCGCTGCAGACCAACTCACAGAGGAGAGGAATTTGGGAGTACAAAATAATAATAGTTGATTTGTGTAGGTACAGCTTGGCTTAAACTTTGTATAGGTTTAAAGCACTAAGTCTCTATGATCTTTTCATCATCTTTTTTTCCTTCCTTTTTAAAATGTAAAGGCCCTTTCTCTGAACCAGGGATTGGCAAACTATAGTCCGTGGGCCAAATCTGTTTTGCCGCCTGCTTTTGGTAATAAAGTTTTGTTGGGACACAGCCATGTACCTTCATTTCCGTGTTATCTGTGACTTCTTTTGCACTACAAAGGCAGAAATGAGTGGTCGTGACAGACCATATGGCTCCCAAAGCCTAAAATATTTGCAGTGTGGCCCTTTATAGACAGAAAAAGTTTGCTTAGCCCTGCTTTAGACTGTCTTCTTTGTAAATGATTAATTCATTCGTAAATTTTTCTTCGGTGCCTACTGCATCCCAACTACTTTGCTAGGTGCTGAGGACACAGCAGGGAAAGAAGAAACAGTCCTTGTCCTGAGGGAACTCATTGTCTAGTCTAGGCAACAGACCATTAATTATAATTCAGTGTATGAAATGAGTTCTAAGATAGGGGTAACCTGAGGGTGTTGTCAAAGCAGAGCGGAAGAGTATTTAACTTTGGGGATTACTGAAAAATTCCTGGAGGGAAAAGGCAGGATGTTTGGCAGCACACGGGGTGGTGGAGATGCTCCAGCAGAGGGAGCAGCGTACTTAGGATCCTAGAGACAAGAGACTGGTAAGTTCTGGGGAACTGCAGGTAGTTTATTGTGGTTGGAATAGACAGTTTCGGGACCTTGGTTCTTAGGCATCTCTTGTCATTTTCATCTTTCAGTTCATAGTATGTATATTTATAATGACCCCTTTGTTTTTTAAGGGAAAAGGTTTTCTTTTTTCTGTTTTGGGGCCCAGGCTCATCATCTCTGTAAGTAAATTCTAGGCAACTGGTTTGAGTAAATAATTGACAAATCATATTCAAGAATTTTTCCAAATGTATTACTTATAATTATATTACTTATAATTATACTTATATTTATTACTTATAAATATAAGTATATATATAATTTATAAGTAATAAATATATTTATTACTTATAAATTATATTTATTACTTATAAATTGCTTATAATTACTTATAATTATAAAAAAAATCTGGATTAAATTTAAATGTTCACTAGCAGATGAGTGGTCAGATAATTTATGGTACATTCATAGAAGGGAAGGAATACTATATTATATAGATACATTCACTTTCCTTCTATGGGCCTCAGTAAAATTAAAGAGTTATTAAATTTACTTTTATTACTCCTCGTAGCTCAAATAGTCAACACATTTATAAAAATTATTTAATTCATGGCTGATACAGAACTGAAATTTCTGGAAGTTAAAATTTGTGAAAATAAATAGGCTTTCATCTAGTGCCTTCTTTGAACCTGTATGAAATGTTTATCCTTGGAAATTAAAATGGTAACAGTTGGGGAAGGTTGTGCATGTGTGGGAGCAGGGGTGTGTGAAACGTGGGAACTCTCTGTACCTTCCTCTCGATTTTGCTGTGAACGTGAATCTCTAAAAAAATAGTCTTTAAAAAATTTTTTTAACTGTTAACTTCCTATATACAATATTTAACAAGAAAAGATGTACATACCACTATCATTATTTGCATTTGTTTTGTAGAATCTAATTTTAGTTTGTAATTTTAAAGAAACTTTAACATGAATGTGGGAAGACTCTTGGATTTGTAATTTATTATGTAGGCCATCTAGTTCAGAACTTTTTCTGAACTTTTTGGATACCTTTTGAGAGCAGACTGTATTTTCTAGATCTCTTTAAAAAAGGTATTTCTTTTCTGGATGTGGTGGCTCACGCCTGTAATCCTAGCTCTCTGGGAGGCCAAGGCAGGATGATCACTCAAGGTCAGGAGTTCGAAACTAGCCTGAGCAAGAGCGAGACCCCGTCTCTACTAAAAATAGAAAGAAATTAATTGGCCAACTAAAATATATAGAAAAAATTAGTCAGGCATGGTGCCGCATGCCTGTAGTCCAAGCTACTTGGGAGGCTGAGGCAGAAGGATCGCTTGAGCACAGGAGTTTGAGCTTACTGTGTGCTAGGCTGATGGAATGGCACTCTAGTCTGGGCAACAGAGTGAGACTCTGTCTCAAAAAAAAAAAAAAAAGGTATTTCTTGTCTTGGAAAAGTTAGATATTTCATTTGCTTCTAATCTCATTTACTTTATTAAAAATTATTATACCTATAGTATTATCACAATATTAGGATGCTGTTAGAAAAGAAAGTAATTCATTCCCAAATCCTGTCTCTCTAACAAAGAAACTATTCTTGACCACATGCAGGTCTATGTGGTCAAGAAACTATTCTTGACCACATGTATAATTCCTATATGGTTATAATTTGCATAGATAATCTGGTTTTTGATTATCTTTCACTTATTAACCATAGTATTAACTATACTTTTTATGTCACTGTGTAGTCTTTTTAAATATTTATCCCACTTAGCAGAGTTTTTAAATCATTTACCCTTTGCTGGGCATTTTGATGTTTCTGATTTTTCACTATTATAAATAACTCTGCAGGGAATATCTTATCATTTTTCTTCTTTTTGAAAGTATTTCCTAGGAAAAATTTCCAGAATTGTTTAAACGATTTAGTATATATATTGCCATATGCCATATTCATATTGTCCTCTAAAAGGCTTGTAGCAGTTTATATTCCATGAGGATAGTGACAGCCACCTTTATTCTTAGTTTCTTCTCTTTTGTACATTTATAGAATAAATAGTGGTATTCTAGTGATATCTGATAAAAAATATAATTAGCCGAAAGTGATAAAAATTTGTTTATATATTTGGAAATAGCTATGTATGAATATCCTACTGTCACCATAGCTTGTCCAGCATGATATATTGTCACATAATTATATGTGAGAAACGTGCTACATGGTTGGTTTTCATATGTATTTCTTCCGTTATTAGTGAAGTTAGTATGTATTTCTGCGAAGACTATTTTAATTTCTTTAGTAGATGTTTCCAAAGAAACCTTTCATTCAGTAACTCTTTACTAAGCATAGCTTTGTGCCTGACACCATGACAGGTACCAGGATGTGACAGTCCTTAATCTCATAGGAACCAACAGGCAGTTAGAATGCAGTGTGGTAAGCGGTCAGGTAGGGGTAAGGACAGCTCATGTGGGGTCCCAGACAAGGGTCGGCCAAGGCAGCCTTGAGTGGAATCCAAGAGTGAAATCTCAGCTGAAACCTTAAAGGCCAAGTGGAGGTTTAGCCAATTGTGCTGGTCTAAAACATATATTAGTAATTTTTCTCACTTTTCTGTAGAACACATGCAGGACAAAATATCCTACAAACTGCCTACCTGAATACTTATTTTGTTTGATAATAAGGAAAACACACATTTTAGAAGTTTCTGTTAGATCCCAGATGTCATTCCTATATGAACCATTTAAATAGTTTAATCTCCCAACAACAAGATGGATATTATTTTTCTTTTTCAATTTGTGGTTTAAAAAATACAAATAATAATCTAGCAAAAATTTGTGTATTGACTACTCAGAATTAATAGATACTGATATTTTTTAGATTTTCTAAGGAATAAATCAACCCATGACTTTACTGATAAAGTTAGAATCCGCTCCCAACCTCTTTCTAATCATATAATCGTATATTTGGCACATAACTTGTCATGCTTTGTTTCT
>VSMD01075600.1:0-46334 GCA_008750895.1 Mirza zaza | reverse complement strand
GGAAAATTATTGGCCAATCTCTTATGAACATAAGTACAAAAATCCTAAACAAAATATTAGCAAACTATAGTAGATTTTAAATGGCCACAAATTATTTGCAGCTCCTCCCATTAAGAAAGAGCCTATTTCTTCACTCTTTGAATCTGTGTTGGCTTGTGACTTCCTATGGTGAATCGAATGCTGCAGAAGTGGCATTATGTGATTTTTGAGCCTAAGCCTCAAAACCTTAAAGCCTTCACTCTTGCCCACTTGGAATGCTATTTCCATCTAAACCAGCCTAAGCTAGCATTCTGGAGAGACCGTGTGGATAAGAACCAAGGTACTGCATCTGGCAGTCTACTAACTTGAAGCCATAAGTAAGACCATCCTTGATCATAAGCTCTATTCAAGCCACTAGACAACTGCAGCCGCATAAATGAGTCCAGGTGAGACCAGCAGAAGAACTACCAGCTGAACCCAGCCCAAATTGCCCACCCACAGAATTGTGAGCAAAAAACAAAATGGTTGTTGTTTTGAGCCACTAAGTTTAGGGTTGATTTGTCATACAGCAGTAGATAATTGTTACTACAAATAAAATCCAGCAGGGTATAAAAAAGATAGTCCTTCATGACAAAGTTGGATTTATCCTAAAAATACAAGAGTGGTTAACATAAGAAAAATCTTCCAGCCTGAGCAAGAGCGAGACCTCGTCTCTACTATAAATAGAAAGAAATTAATTGGCCAACTAATATATAGAGAAAAAAAAATTAGCCGGGCATGGTGGCACATGCCTGTAGTACCAGCTACTTGGGAGGCTGAGGCAGGAGGACTGCTTGAGCCCAGGAGTTTGAGGTTGCTGTGAGCTAGGCTGACGCCATGGCATTCACTCTAGCCTGGGCAACAAAGTGAGACTCTGTCTCAAAAACAAAAAAAAAAAAACAAAAGAAAAATCTTTTAAGTGTAATTTATCCCAATAATATATTAAAGGAGAAAAAAAGCCAGGCACAGTGGCTCATGCCTGTAATCCTAGCACTCTAGGAGGCTGATGCAGGAAGATCTCTTGAAGTCAGGAGTTTTGAGAGCAGTCTGAGAGAGAGACCCAGTCTCTACTAAAAATAGAAAAAATTAGCCAGGCCCAGTGGCATGTGCCTACAGTCTCAGCCACTCCTAAGGCTGGGGCAGAGGGATTGCTCAAGTCCAGGAGTTTGAGGTTGCAGTGAGCTATGATGATGCCACTGCACTCTAGCCAGGGTGACAGAGCAAGACTCTGTCTCAATAAAAAAAAAAAAAGAGAGAGAGGGAGAGAAATATATAATTATCTCATTAAATGCAGAAAAGCATAGGATAAAACTCAACACGCATTCATGTAAAACCAAAGCCTCAGCAATTAGGAATAGAAGGAATCTTCCTTAACCTGATAAAGAGTATCTATCAAAAATTGCAGCCAAAAACCAATCTCAATAGTGAAACATAAGATGGACTCCGTTTAAAATCCGAAATGAGCCAAGGATTCCCATTATTACCATTTCTGTTTAGCATTGTACTAGAGTACTAGTCTCAGCACAGTAGGGCAAGAAAATGAAATGAAAGGAATGCATATTGGAAAAGAAAAACAAAGCTCATTTAAAGATGACATAATTATCTACTTAGAAAAGCCAAAAAAATCCACAGATAAGTTGTTTTAATTAAAACAATTTTTAAAAAATTAAAAGAGGCCGGGCACGGTGGCTCACACCTATAATCCTAGCACTCTGGAAGGCTGAGGCAGGCGGATTGTTCAAGGGCAGGAGTTTGAAACCAGCCTGTGCAAGAGCAAGACCCCATCTCTACTATAAATAGAAATAAATTAATTGCCCAACTAATATATATAGAAAAAATCATCCCGGCATGGTGGTGCATGCCTGTAGTCCCAGCTACTTGGGAGGCTGAGGCAGGAGGATCGCTTAAGCCTAGGAGATTGAGGTTGCTGTGAGCTAGGCTGATGCCACGGCACTCACCTAGACTGGGCAACAAAGTGAGACTCTGTCTCAAAAAAAAAAAAGAAAATTAAATGTGCACCATCTGAAGGATGGTCATGCTGGAAACTCAGACTTGTGGGGGGAGGGGGAAAGGGCATTTATTGAAACCTTAAAATGTGTACCCCCATAATATGCCGAAATAAAAAAAAAAATTAAAAGAGACATTAGGAAGACAAATGACTATAAGATCACTGTACAAGGATTAATTCAATTCCATTTCTATAAACCAAAAATAATTATAAAATGTAAGTTAAAAGTAACAATTTTTTTTTTTTTTTTGAGCCAGGGTCTCACTCTGTTACTCAGGCTGGAGTGCAATGGCATCATCATAGCTCACTGCAACCCCAAATTCCTGAGCTCAAGCAATCCTCCTGCCTCAGCCTCCCAAGTAGCTGGGATGACAGCTGCGTGCCACCATGCCCAACTAGAAAGCATTTGGAATAGCAACCAAAACTATAAGGTACCTAGAAATAAATCTAGTAAAGATTGGCAAGATCTGTGTGAAGAAAACTAATACTTTATTAAAAGACTTTTTTAACAAAAGGCCTACGTAAATAGATATATCATTTTTCATGGATAGGTAGACTCAATATTAGAAATATGTCAATCTATCCTAAATTAATTTTTTAATTCACTGCAGTCTCAATCAAAATCTAACAGAAATTTCTGTTCTTTAGAAATTGATAAGGTGATTCTAAAAGTCACATGGAAATGCAAAAGACCTAGAATAGCCAAGGTAATCTTAAAAAGAATAATAAAGTTGGAGGATTTAACACTGCTAGATTTTAAAGGCTTACAATAAAGCAACATTAATTAAGATAATGAGGCTGAGCTAGGTGGCTCACACTTATAATCCTAGCACTTTAGGAGGCCAAGGCAGGAGGACTGCTTGAGGCCAGGAGTTCGAGACCAGCCTAAGTAACAGTGAGATCCTGTCTCTACAAAAAATAGAAAAATTAGCTAGGTGTGGTGGTGTGCACCTGTAGTTCCAGCTACTCAGGAGGCTGAGGCAGGACGATTGCTTGAACCCAGGAGTCTGAGATTGCAGGGAGCTATGGTGACACCACTGCACTCCAGCCCAGACAACAGAGTGAGACTGTGGGAAGGAAGGAAGGAAGGAAGGAAGGAAGGAAGGAAGGAAGGANTGGGAAGGAAGGAAGGAAGGAAGGAAGGAAGGAGGGAAGGAAGGAGGGAAGGAAGGAGGGAAGGAAGGGAGGAAGGGAGGAGGGAGGGAGGGAGGGAGGGAGGAAGGAAGAAAGGAAGGAAGGAAGGAAGGAATTCTGTTTATTTAAAGACACCATAGGAGAGGGAAAAGATAAACCACAAGTTGAGATAAGATCATTGCAACACATGAAAAATAAAGGATTAGTATTCAGGATATATAAAGAACACATTCAAAACAATAAAGAAAAAAGAACCCAAGAACTCAATAGAAAATTGGCCAAAAGACATGAACAGAAATTTCACAGAAGAGGAAATACAAATGATCAATACACATGAAAAGATCTTCAATTGTATATGTAATGAGTATAATTCAAATTAAGACCACAATGAGATTTATAACCACTAGATTGGCAAATTTAAGAAGTCTGATGACACTAAATGTTGGAGAGAATGTGGATCAGTGAGAACTCTTTCAGGGGTGGGGAACCTGCAGCCTTTTGATTTCAAGATTGTTCTTTTTAAAGTACCAAAGGAGGCAAAAAAAAAAAAAAAAAAAAAAAAAAAAAAAGCTTCATCTTTCTCTGCTGCAGCCATTTTAATAAAAAGATTTGTTCTGTAAAATTTGGATTCAGTCAAAAGGATCCAGAAGGCCACATGTGGTTCCAAGGCCACAGGTTCCCCAGCCATGTGAGGTAGAGCCCCGCCTCAGCCTCCCAAAGTGCTGGGATTACAGGCATGCACCGCACCACACGAGGCCTTAAAATTATTTTTAAAAAGGTAAATGAGGCCGGGCGTGGTGGCTCATGCCTGTAATTCTAGCACTCTGGGAGGCCGAGGTGGGCAGATTGCTCGAGGTCAGGAGTTCAAAACCAGCCTGAGCAAGAGCGAGACTGTCTCTGCTATAAATAGAAAGAAATTAATTGGCCAACTAAAAATATATAGAAAAAATTAGCCGGGCATGGTGGCGGATGCCTGTAGTCCCAGCTACTTGGGAGGCTGAGGCAGTAGAATTGCTTGAGCCCAGGAGTTGGAGGTTGCTGTGAGCTAGGTTGATGCCACAGCACTCACTCTAGCCTGGGCAACAAAGCAAGACTCTGTCTCAAAAAAAAAAAAAAAAAAAAAAGCCGTAAGGCTTAATAAAAGGGGAAAAAAAGTAGGGAAAAGGGATAAAGAAGAAAACATATAATACAAAAAAGGGGGAAAGTAGGAGAAGAAGAGAAAGGTAGAAGAGAGGGAATTTATAAAGGAAAGGAGGGAAGAAGAAGAAGAAAACATTTATTGAGCTGATCTTGTGTGCCAGCCTCTGTGCTGGGCACTTTCTTACCTTTTTCTCATTTAATAATAGTAACTTTAAAAGATAGTTTTATTAGTCTGATTTTCAGCAAGATGAAATAAATTGCTTAGCTGATAAATGAAGGATCTAGGAGTCATTTTGACCCCAAAATTGTGTTCTTTCTATTAGACCACATTGAAATGGTGGTGGGGGAAGACATGCAGAGATGCTGATGGAGAAAAGCAGGTGATAGGGTAAGGTGGGTTCTTGCTGCTTCCCTGACAAGCTGTACACAGCCCCTTTCTCTCAGTTGGACTATAGGCACCCAGACAACAAGGCCAGTGTTGGAACCCCTGGCCAGTTAGAGAATGAGCTGGAGGGGAGGCAACCTTCCCAACCAGGCTTGAGACATCTAGTGTCTCAGGGCTCATAGCTAGTGGACCCAGTGGTGTCTCCAAAGCCATCTTGGATCATCAGTGGACCTTAGATGCTGGTTTGAGATGCCTCGTTAGGTTTCCTTAAGCCAGGGAAGGCTGGGCAGTCTCTATATCCTTTTGCAACCAATATAATTATCTTATTAGAGAACTATTGTCTTTCAGAGTACACATGCCTAGTTACATCCCACAGATAATAAGTTCAGCTCCAATCTGGGAAATATGGGGTCCACAGAAAGAAGTGGTTATAACTACTAGGGGAACAGGGGCCTTTTAATGAGAGAGGAACAGTACACCCACATCAACACAGAGACATAGACACAGAAAGGAAGAAACAGAGAGTCTTAGAGAAAGAGACATAGGCAGGATACCAAAAGTCAGGGACAGAGCATGCAGACCCAGAGAAGCAGACAGAGGGGTATAGATGACAAATTCAGATTTGATCAGGAGTCAGAGCAATGCCTGGGCACAGAGAGACCCAGCAGCTGGCAGAACAGAAGAGACACAGAATGGTGGCTAGGAAAGGCAAGGGGCAGGAGGGCAGAGCAAAGCAGTGGCCTCCATGGGGATCTGTCTGTGCATACCAGGCAGGAGGGTTGGCCACCCTGGTGCTGCAGTCCCAGAAAGGTGTCCAGTTCCTCTTGGCTCTGCAGTAAGGGGGCTTCCTGGGGGCCTGAGCATCCCGATGCCTGCAGTCTCCTGAAACACACATTGCCACCACTGCCCTCTGGATCCAGTGGCCAGTGACGGGCACCGGGGAGGAACACCGCCTCAGCCCAGCCCTGTTGCCCCCAGCCCAGCCCTTCCTGTTGGCATAGATATAGCCCAGACCCAAACTGGCTTCCTCTTAGAGCTTTCCTTTGGCAGAGCTACAGAGATGGCTACAGGCAAGGGTGTCCCCTGCTGGTCAAAGGACAGTACTGTCCTCCAGAAGAAAGCCAGTGTTCACAGGGAGGAGGCAGAGGAGAGGGCAGGCTGGATTCTCACTCCTTGAGTGGTTGGTGATGCCAACCCTTGCCCCTACTCAGCTAAATGGTACACTCAGCACTCCCTTCCCTCCTTAACCAAGGGGCAGAATTAATGCCTGATCATGAAAGGTGGGTGACACCTGAAAGACCCAGAGATACAGACGGTACCACATAAGAAGTACCCAGGCATTTGGACATCTTTGCCTTCAACCAGCTGCTCTTAGGAAGGTGCAACAAGCCCTGGCAAGCCCTGTAGGCATTGCTTCTCACCCAAGTTCCTGCCTAAGCCAATTCAAGGACAAGGCCCAGGGTCCCCTCCACTCAGTCAACCCAGCCAGCCCTGCCCAGGAGCTAGAGAAGGTTGATCCACTCACCAGAGCTAAAGGAACTTGTCCACAGGGACCCCTGTCAAAGCAGAGGGACAGTGCCTTTCCATGGCCAGGAGGCCCCTGCAATGACACTGTACTCTTCATGCTGACCCCCCGGACCTTCTCTTTCTGACTTCCTCTGTCTTTGGGGAAGTGGTCAGGGATTTTCCAGGGGAGAGGGAAGAGATGGGTCCCTCTGCCCTAGTCTACCAAACATATGCAGAACTCTGAGTAAGAACAGCTGACCCCTCATTGCAGTGCTGTGCTATGAATTAATCCAAGACATTGTGGATCTGCCTCAGCCTGGAACCAAAAGGTTGGCAGGAATCTGGGAATGGGGCAGACCCGATACCCCAACCCTGGGACCACTTCTCTTAAGAAACCTCCAAAAGTTCTCCGGGCTTCAGTTTCCTTATCTATAAAATGAGGAGATTGGCCATATGATCTCTGAGTTTCTTCCAGTGCTGACACCATTGTATGGTTCTATGAAACCCAAAGTGGGAGGTAGAGGAAGTGTCCTAATATTCAGCCCCAACTCCACAGACCCTTCCCACTCCCACCCTCAATCTGCCCTTGAGATCAAGCAGAAGGAAGGAGGGGCCACGAGGGAGAGCGACATTTCGAAAGGCCAGCTCCATCCTCCCCAAATGCCCACTATGACCTGGGTTCTGAGTCTTCAGGGAAAGGACTAAAGGCCTAGGTCTCCTCAGCTTCTGTCATTCTTCAAGGGCACCAGAATATCCCTTGTCAACCACTTTCTCCAAGGTCTAGGCCTGAGGGAAGGAGTGACAGGAGGTCCGCTGGGGGCTTACCTGTTCAGTGGGTCCTGGTGTTCCCTGGAAGGCCCCCAACTATGTCTTTTGAAGGAGTCATAGTTGTGACCGTGGGCACGGAAAGCCCCAGACCTTCGGAGGGGTACAGCGTGGGCGCCATTCCCCGCCTTTTTACCCTCCTCCTCCTCTTCCTCCAGCTGCTCTCTGGATTCCACTGCAGACAGGCAGCGGCGAGTGCGGCCTCGGGGTACCGGATCTCCACCTGCGAGGAAGACCTCTGGGACAGCCCTGTTCATGTGAGGCACACGCAGGCCAGTCTGAGTCAAGAAGAAACAAAAGGGTGAGCAGAGTTCTAGAATTCCAGAACCTTTGAACTAGATGGGTGTCATAGTCAGCTGAGCTTCAGAGCATCTTGTCACCTTGCACTTTACTGAGGCACAGAATTGGAAGACAGTAGGCTTAGGGTCCCACTGGGAATTAACTGCACAGTCAAATCTGGTTTTCTGGCCCGGAGTCCATTGTTCTTTCTAGTACATAAAGAGATCCTCATTCGCTCATTATTATTCCCTTTACTGAGCACCTATATGACAGAAAGGCAAGCAAAGAGAAATAGATATTGTCCTAGTCAGGGGAGGTGGTGCATACCCGTAGTTCCAGCTATTCAGGAGGCTGAGATTGCTTGAGCCCAGGAGTTTGAATCTAGCCTGGGCAACATAGGGAGACCCTGTTTCTAAAAAACATTTAAAAAAATTGGCCAGGCATGGTGGCCTGTAATCCCAGTACTTTGGGAGGCTGAAGCAGGAGGACTGCTTAAAGCCAGGAGTTCAAGACCAGCCTGGGTAACATAGCAAGACCTCATGTCTACAAAAAAAAAGAAAAAATTAGCTGGGCATGGTTGTACATGCCTGTAATCCCAGCTACTGGGGAGGCTGAGGCAGAAGGATTCCTTGAGCCCAGGAGTTCAAGGTTGCAGTGAGCTATGATTGTACCATTGCACTGCAGGCTGGGCAACAAAGAGAGACTCTGTCTCTAAAAAAATAAAAATAAAGAAATATAGTTTCTGTCCTGTCTTCAAGAATTCTTGTCGTCAAGGAACTGCTGTCCTCAAGCAATTCACAGTCGGCCGGGTGTGATGGCTCACACCTATAATCCTAGCACTCTGGGAGGCCGAGGCAGGTGGATTGCTCGAGGTCAGGAGTTCGAAACCAGCCTGAGCAAGAGCGAGACCCCGTCTCTACTATAAATAGAAAGAAATTAATTGGCCAACTAATATATATAGAAAAAATGAGCCGGGCATGGTGGTGCATGCCTGTAGTCCCAGCTACTCGGGAGGCTGAGGCAGCAGGATTGCTTGAGCCCAGGAGTTTGAGGTTGCCGTGAGCTAGGCTGACGCCACGGCACTCACTCTGCCTGGGCAACAAAGTGAGACTCTGTTTCAAAAGGCATTCACAGTCTAATGAGTGTGCATGTGTGTACACCAGCCAAAGCACAAATCACAAATGACTAAATAACTGGCTAGAGTATACCAAATGCCACAAGACAAGTTTCAACAAAAGGCTTTGGGCTATCAAAGGAGCAAGTGCACATGACCAGTTGGGAGTCTCACAAAAGAGAAATGGAAGGGAAGGAAATAGAGCCAGGCACGGGGGCTCATGACTGTGGTCCCAGCTTCTAGAGAAGCTAAGGCAGGAGGATCATTTGAGCCCAGCAGCTTGAGGCTGCAGTGAACTGTGCTTGAGCCACTGCACTCCAGCCGGGGTGACAAAGTGAGACTCCAACTTTAATAATAAAAATAGAACTGGGCACAGTGGCTCATACCTGTAATCCTAGCACTTTAGGAGACCAGGAACTGGATATCAGCCTGGGCAACATAGTGAGACCCCATCTCTACACAAAATTGAAAAAATTAGCTGGGCGTGGTGGCATATGCTTATAGTCCCAAACTACTCAGGAGGCTGAGACAGGAGAATCACTTGAACCCAGGAATTCAAGGCTGCAGTGAGCTATAATCATACCAGTGTACTCCAGCCAGGACAGAGAACAAGACCTTATCTCTAAAAAAATAAATAAACAAAATATATAAAAAATAAAAATAAATAAAATTTTAAAAAAGAAGGAATTAGATAGCCTTTGAGGTGTGCCTGGAGGAGTGAAGTGGTTAGGATTTGGTCAAGGGGGAGGGGGAGGATTCTAGGTGATAAAGTAGCAGGGGAAAAGGGTACATGAGTGAGAAAGTGTTACGATGTCTTCCTTCTAAGACTCTGGTCATACGGGGAGTAAGAGCCATTCTGACCTCTCCAGAGGGAAGGGCTCTGGCAGAGGGAAGGGCTCCAAGTATCAGCCATATAACACATTGCCTTCACTCTGTCTCAAATGGGCATTGTTTTCACTGCCCAACACTTGGGGCTGGCTTTAGGGCTTGCCTCAGTGTGTCTCAGAGGTTAAGAACTCTCAGGTGCTCTTAAAGTTGAAAATAAGCCCCACTCCTGAAAGTACCAGGTACGAGAGTACGAGGTGGTGGAGGGGCAGGAAGGGAAGTAACATTTACTACATACCTCTGAGCACTTCACTCCTAGATTGTGTCTCTCTCGACCTGCTAGAATGAGTCTTCTAGGCTCCCTTTCTGCCAGGACCACCCCAGCTACTAACATGTGAGGAGTGCCCAGGAAGACAACCAGAATCTTCCCTCCTCCTAGGCTTTCTGTGGGGGTGTCAAGTCTTCTCCAAGTTGTCTTAACTGCCCCAGGAAAGTCCAGGCTATCAGAAAGTTGTCCCTTCAGTCCACTTTCCTCTCTCTCACTGCAATCTGCCCATTGTCCCCACCCCACCCAGAACTGCTGAGGAGAAAGTGTTTGTGTCTGGGGCGACTGTGTTCCTGTTCACCACAGAGAAGGTAGGGAGACAGGTGCTCAGGCCTCTGCAGATGGCATGCTGCTCCCCCCCTGGTGAGTCTACGGAGAGAAAAGGCTAGGAAATTGGCCATGGCCTGTGCCCAGCCATGCTCATTGTATCCTGGAGCAATGTAGAGGGGACCCCTCAGCCAGCCACCAGAAGAGATCCTCTCCCTTCTTGCCTACAGACTTTCGCCCTGTGCCTTTGAGTGAGTGTGCAGGCTATCAATAGGGTGGGCAGTGCTCGCTTCGGCAGTACATATACTAAAATTGGAATGATACAGAGATTAGCATGGCCCCTGTGTAAGGATGACACACAAATTCATGAAGAGTTCCATATTTTTTGGTACTGACTCATTAACACTATGGTGCTCACATGGTAGTAATATTCTCCAGGGATTAGGGCTTGGGGGTAGTAAAATCACAACTAAAGGACACAGTGAGCATTGTAGAGGGGAAGGGCATGCCTCTAACCCTCACTAGGGAGAGGCAAAGACATAAAATGTAACCAAAATGTTTGTATCCTCATAATAATAATACCCTGAAATTAAAAAAAATAGATAAATAGGGTGGGTAGATCCATAGGGAGCAAGTCAGACCCTGAGAGACAGGGCATGGTCCCTGCCAACCAGTGGCCTCCAGAGCTGAGATTTGAAGGCAGAGGGGTGTTGACAAAAAATATTGTGAGAAGCTAGAGTGGTGAGAAGAGAAGAAACTGGAGACACACACTAGGAAAAGAGGAACAGGAGCTGAAAACAGGACAGAAACTGAGCAGCAACCAGGGAGAGGCAGGGCACTGGGTAAATCTTGGGTGCTCTGGCATTTGGTGACCTCCCAGAAGCAGAAAGTTGGGTTGAGCTGTATCCTTGTACCCAGCTTCTACCTGCTATCCCTGTGCCTACAGGGCTGAATTTGGCAAGGTGAATGAAATGTAGTGAACACAAGGCCTTGCCTTTCCTCCATCCCCAGAGACACTGCCTGCTGGAGATAGTATCTGACCACCCGGGCCCCACTGACAGACACCTCTGATCTTGAGATTTTTTTTTTTTGAGACAGGGTCTCGCTTTGTTGCCCAGGCTAGGGTGAGTGCCGTGGCGTCAGCCTAGCTCACGGCAACCTCAAACTCCTGGGCTCAAGCAATCCTGCTGCCTCAGCCTCCCGAGTAGCTGGGACAACAGGCATGTGCCACCATGCCCAGCTAATTTTTTCTATATATATTAGTTGGCCAATTAATTTATTTCTACTTATAGTAGAGATGGGGTATCTCTCTTGTCAGGCTGGTTTTGAACTTCTGACCTCGAGCAATCCGCCTGCCGCGGCCTCCCAGATTTGATCTTGAGATCTTTATGTACCTTACCCTTCCTCCTCCAGCTCAGACCAACTGGACTCTGACCCCTTCTCAAAGATCCATCTGTTTCCCAGCATCTCTGCCATTCATTTATGGTCTCTGCCCTCTGTGAAATGGAATCTGTCTGGAAACTTCGTCCTCACATCCTCTTCCCCCCTCCTCTCCTGCCCCATGCTATAATGCCAATAATTTTTATTCTGTCCTTCAAAAAGATGAGGTCTAGCAAGCCTTCCTCAATACCCACCCAGTGACCCTCCCTCCTCCATTTTCTGAATTTCTAGCTGGGGCTCCCATCGTTGTGCATCTTCCTTGCTTCTCCTTCCACTAGCTCTCTCCCAGCCCCCCTCCCATCTTCCCCAGCCTCCTGAGCTCAGGAAATGGTCAAGGGAGTGGCCAGGGCTGGGTCTCACAAATGGCTTTATTTAGCTCCCGAATGAGATCACACTATGTCATATCCCTGCTTCCTGAGCAGAGAGATAGGAGATTCTGAAATAGGTCTGGGATCAGATGCTCGAGATGGTGGCTGGGGGGAAGCAGGAAGGGGCTCTAAGAAGTTATTTTACTTATCTTCCTGCCTCTGGATCAGATGGTTTTCCCACCATCACAGACCATCAGTGTCTCCTGTCCCTCCTCCAAGTATGTAACCTTCACAGGTTGCACTAGTCATCAAAGATTTGTTAGACACTCTACTAGGAGCTGGGATGGGAACATATAATATTTTAATGGAGACATCTGTTCAAAACTCTGAGACCATAACTTCTTTAGGAGTTACAGTGGCTTTAAAGTCCATCAGATTTACTAGCTCTGCCACCTTCATAAGCCACATAACTTTGGGAACTAGTTTAAGTTTTTGAGCCTCTGAATCATCTGTAAAATGGGAATGATAATACCTACCTTGTAAGGATGTTTAGAGAGTTGATGATAATGTATGCAATGCAATTAACATTGTTCTTGGTACATATTAGGTGTTCAATAAATACTATTATTATTGTTGTTCTTATTATTTAGAGGCAGAGAGAAGGCAGGACATATTGAAACAGAGAACTAGAGAGAAGAAGGTCCAAGACAGAAGCAGAAATAGGCATTATATGTTGGCAACTCATTATCTTATCTTAAAAAGAGAAAGAGAATCAATAACCCATGGATTGACACTAAGAAAACTGTGATGGGAACTATTATCGTAAACAACTTCTGATGGAAAAGCATGCATACAACCAGAGCAAGAAGAACAATAAGAAATAGCTTTTCTAAGGCTGGGCGCGGTGGCTCACGGCTGTAATCCTAGCACTCTGGGAGGCCGAGGCAGGCGGATTGCTCGAGGTCAGGAGTTCAAAACCAGCCTGAGCAAGAGTGAGACCCCATCTCTATGATAAATAGAAAGAAATTAATTGGCCAACTAATATATATAGAAAAAATTAGCCAGGCATGGTAGTCCCAGCTACTTGGGAGGCTGAGGCAGCAGGATTGCTTGAGCCCAGGAGTTTGAGGTTGCTGTGAGCTAGGCTGACGCCACAACACTCTCTAGCCTGGGCAACAAAGCGGGACTATGTCTCAAAGAAAAAAAAAGAAATAGCTTTTCTAAAATGAAGAAAATGCAATGGCAAGTTTTGAAGATATTGCTCAAAGGAAAAAGTGGTTCTAGAAAAGGGAGGAAAGGGGGAGCAGACTCTGGGAGTGACGGTTCTGACAAGAAGGCTCAGGGTCCCAAAGGTGGTGGCAATACAGTAAAGGTCAGACACATCCTATGTGAAAAACACACCAAAATCATGGAAGCCATGGAAAAGTTACAGTCTGGAATGAGATTCAATGAAGTGGCTGCACAATATAGTGAAGATAAAGCCAGGCAAGGGGGTTACTGGGGTTGAATGACCAGAGGGTACATGGTGGGACATTTTCAAGCAGCAGCATTTGCCTTGCCTGTAAGTGGGACTGATAAACCTGTGTTTACATACCCACCAGTTAAGACAAAATTTGGATATCATATTATTATAGTTGAAGGGAGTAAACAAATAACATGAAAGGAGAAAAAAAAAAGAAAGTTTTTCTGTTCTTTGGGACACTGATGAACCCTGACAAAGTTATCCTTTTCAAAGAGAAGCTGGGGATAGAATGGCCTCCAGTAATTTAGAGCAGGGGTTGGAAAATTATAGCCTATGGGCCAAATCTGTCCTCCAGTTATTTTATTTTTTTATTTTTAGAGATACAGTTTTGGTCTGTCACCTAGGCTGGAATACAGTGGCCCAAACATAGCTTCCTATAACCTCCAAATTCTGGACTTAGTCAATCCTCCTGTCTCGGCCTCCTGAGTAGCTGGGACTACATGAGTGTGCCACTATGCCTGAGTAATTTTTTCTTTTTTATAGTGACACAGTCTTGCTGTGTTTTTTGCCCAGGCTGGTCTTGAACTCCTGACCTTAAGTGATCCTCCCACCTTAGCCTCCCAAAATGTTGAGATTACAAGCTTGAGCCACTGCACCCAGCTTTGTCATACTATTTTTTTATGGTTGAAAAAAAAATAAAAAGAATACTTTTAAACACAAAAATATTATATGAAATTCAAATTTCAATGCTCATAAATAAAGGTTTTTTTTGGGAACACAGACATACTCATTCATTTACATATTGACTATGGCTGTTTTTACATTATGACAGCAAAGTTGGTAGTTGCAACAGAGACCGTATGGCCCAAAAGCCTAAAATATTTATTATCTGAGTCCTTACAGGAAAAGTTTGCAGACTCTTGATCTATAACAACTGGGTCTCAAAATCCCAGGAAGGAGGAGAAAAGAGATCAAAGAGGGGCATTAAGGCCTACTGCACTCCAACTAGTCATTCTGCAACAAGTCTGGGAGAGGAGAGGACATTGAGACCCCACCATGCCCATCTCTTTTTTTTTTTTTTTTTTTTGAGACAGAGTCTTGCTTTGTTGCCTAGGCTAGAGTGAGTGCCGTGGTGTCAGCCTAGCTCACAGCAACCTCAAACTCCTGGGCTCAAGCGATCCTACTGCCTCAGTCTCCCAAGTAGCTGGGACTACAGGCATGCGCCACCATGCCCAGCTAATTTTTTCTATATATATTAGTTGGGCAGTTAATTTGTTTCTATTTATAGTAGAGACGGGATCTCGCTCTTGCTCAGGCTGGTTTCGAACTCCTGACCTTGAGCAATCCGCCCATCTCGGCCTCCCAGAGTGCTAGGATTACAGGCGTGAGCCACCGTGCCTGGCCTATGCCCATCTCTTAAATGTCATCTGGAACTTACAGGAGAGAGTTAACCTCTAATGAGTGCCTACATTCATCTTGTGTGATCCTCACAACCATTTCTTGAAATAGGCATTACTATCTTTATTTTACATATGAAGAAACAGGCAGCATAGAGAGCTTAAGTAACTTATTGGAAGTTACAAGGGTGATAGAAGGTAGAAATGAGTTTTCAGAACTGATCCATCACACTATGGAGCTTGAGTTCTTTTCTGAAACCAGAAAATAAGCTCCCAAAGAGAGCAAATGGCTTAGCTTTGAAAGAAATCTAGCAACACTGTTTTTCACCCCCTTACCCCCACCTCCCTGATGCTAGCCAAAGAAAGGAAGCAGCTTCCAAAAGAAATTACAGGAGGGGCGGAGTTCCAAATAAGTTACATTTGTCCTTTCTATTCCCTTTATCTTAGAATTCTGAATGAGGTGATCTGGCAGGCAGGGCTCTGGTTATGTTTGCTGCCAGTAAACACTGGGGTAGAAACTGCTGACAGCAACCAAACAACCAGGCACCATGGACTGGGGGCAATGCCGGCTAGCTCCTGGGAGGCCTGGGGGGCTTCCTGAGTTTAGCTCTGGGATCCTAAATCTACCAAGGTGGGCAATAATGGAGAAGACACAAAAGAACCAGATAATAAAGACTGAGGAGGAAGGGAGAGGCCAGATGACATGGTGTGCGGGCTTTTCTTTCATATCTCCTGGCCCTGGGGGGAAGGGGTCACAGAAATCCCTTTGATGGTTCAAAATTTAACCTACTGTTTCTTTTCCCATAGAAAGTAAATCATTAATCCAACAGTGCCATGCAAAGAAGGCTAAAGCAGAGGTTCTCTCAGCCTCAAATAAAAAAAACCCCAGTAATCACAGTTCCTTCCCACCTCTGCTCCCCGGACTCCTCATTCTATGGCAGGAGCACCCATGTCTCTAATACCTCCCTGTTTTACCCATCAGCCTGACTTAGCTGAACACTGGTGTCTTGGAACTCACTCTCTTCCTCTGACTTTCCTGTCAACTGCCAGAAAGCGGTTCCACAATTCCAAAAATGAAAGGAAAGATAAAGGATATAGATGATTCATTTATTTAGCAAACATTACTTTAGCATCTACTAAGTGTCAGGCACAGAGACGAGGACCCAGAAGGGTCTACACACAAATATGATAGTGGGGCCTGGGTACTGTCTCTGAGTGGGGCAGGGGCTAGTATGTGCAAAAGCCATCAGCTTCCCCCATCTGCTTCTCGGTTGGCTCCTGAGAGGCATCCACCTGCCCTCAGGGCCGCTGGCAGAGCTACCAATTTTATTTATAGCACTTAATTCTGGAAGTTCAAAGCTGAGAAGACAATCAAGTATCCCCAGTGCCCTAATCTAACCACATCCCCCTCTAAGTCATCCACAGGCACCTCCTGCACTCACCCTAAAATCACCATCTCTGTGGTGTACTAGGCTCTTCAGTCAGTCAGGAGTTTTGCTGCTTTGTGCTTACAAGTGTCAGTACCTGTTTTTGTTTTTGTTTTGTTTTGTTTTTTATTGGTTTGCAAACTGAACTTAGCGACCCTGTCCTTTTCCTTTTTGCTGGGCCTGCAGCTGTTATGCTTATGCTACGAGGGACTTGGGACCCCAGAGTAGCCCATTATTTGTGGGGGACAGGGAAGAAAAGGGGCAAGACCAGCCAGTCCTATTCTTTCTGCCTGTTTCTTGGCATGTGTTCCGGGTGTTATGCCAGAAGGGTGGGGCAAAAAAGGGTCTGAGGTTCAGAGGGACACACCTGAGAAGACTTTGGCCACTGTGATCTAGGGAATTAACCCATCGGATCCCAGGAAATAGCTAAAAGTAGTTGGGGTGGGGAGCAGGGAACCCCTAATCTGATGGATGGGGTAATCTGGAGCCTTGAAGTCCCTGGCTCTCAGGTATGAGTCAGTATCCCTTTAAATCTCACAATTAACCCTGTGGAATAAAAGAAACAATGTTAAGCACAAGAGAAAGGTGCCCCTGGGTGAATTAAGATGTCAAGGTTTTGAGACCCCAGAATCATCCTTGGGGTCTACATCTCCTGAGGAAGAAAAAGAGACCAAAAGGCCAGGCGCAGTGGCTCACACCTGTAATTCTAGCACTCTGGGAGGCCGAGGCAGGAGGATCGCCTGAGCTCAGGAGTTCGAGACCAGCCTGAGCAAGAGTGAGACCCTGTCTCTACTAAAAATAGAAGGAAATTAATTGGCCAACTAAAAATATATAGAAAAATTAGCCAGGCACGGTGGTGCGTGCATGTAGTCCCAACTACTTGGGAGGCTGAGGCAGAAGGATTGCTTGAGCCCAGGAGTTTGAGGTTGCCGTGAGCTGGGCTGACGCCACAGCACTCTAGCTTGGGCAACACAGTGAGACTCTGTCTCAAAAAAAAAAAAGAAAAAGAGACCAAAAGACAACACAATGGACTTTGGTGTTAGATGAATTTTAGTCTGAACCTCACTCCTACAATTTACCTCTTAATTGGCATGGGTTAGTTATTTAACTTCTCTAAACCTTATCTTTAATATAAGGATTATAGTATGTCAACACCATAGGATTATGAGGATTAAGGATGAATGCATAAAAAGGGTTTAGCATCATTTGCCACACAGTTGTGTTAATTAACTGTTGGTCATTAGTGTGATTCCCCATTTGCACACTTGCCTATATATACACACACACACACACACACCCTTATGCCCCCACACGTACGACCCCTAATTAAAAATGGGAGCTGAATGCAGGAGGCTGGATAGAAGAAGCTTCAAATTGTTCTGCTACTTCCTGGGGTGCTGGGGGGTTCCTGGAGATCTCCACTTCCGGAGAATTCCCATTCATGGGGTAAGGACCTAGGAAAGGGAAGAGGGAAACTCACCAGACCTGGGAGATATCCCAAAGATAGGTGACCTGTTCCTGCTCTCAGTTGGTGACTTCAGTGCAGGAAAAAGTCCTGTTTCAGGTGGCCCCTTTAAGAATCCAGTCCAGCACCTCAATGGGGGAGCCTGTCTCTTGGTCCTTTTAAGGGCACTGCTCATGGTCCAGAAGTTTGCATAGGGAACAGGGGGGGACTCATTCCAGTCCAGACCAGCTGCCTCTTCAACTACTATAGCCCTTCCCTTCTCCACCCTACTTCAAACACCCTAGACAGTGCTGTGACCAGGCCTTTAACCCCTTCAGTGCCACTCCTTGATCCTGAGGACTCCTGGGTCCTTCCGTCCTCGGCATTCTCTGAACAAAGGGTAGCCACAAGATTCAGGCTTGTGTGGAAACAGGTGCAAGAAGTCAAGCTGTGGCATCACCCTGAAAGGACAATATGTGGGAACCTGACATCCCAGGGAACTTTCATCCTCTCTCCAATTGGGAGACAGGAAGAAGCTGGGGAGGGAAGAAAGAGGATGTCTCAGGGAAAGAGCCCACAGCTGGAAACCTACTAACAGCAAGGACTTCTTGGGGTCAGCAAGGTCTTTTGCCACCTCTCAAATTTGGCCTCAGAACTGCTGTCGGTCCCTTTAAGAGGCAGGTTACAGGAGCAGAGGAAAGATAATATTTTTTTGAAATGAAAGGGAGGAGCGATTACTAGGGCAGCTGCATCTGAGGAGGGCACTTGCTCAGCCAACAGGAAGAGGGGTGACCAAGCAACTCAGCATTCACAGGACTCATGGCTTGTTGTGGATACCAGGCGGCAGGATATTTGACCAGCTCCTCTATTCTCTTCCTTGATAACAGCTTGTCAAGGGGGCTGACTCATGCTCACTGCTTTCACTGGGGCAGAGGACAGCTGGGCAGACATTGGACTTCCTGAGGTAACAGGGAGCCCTGCTCTCCTCCTATGGTCTAGTAGAAAGGGCATGTTGGTATTGGAAGATCTTGGCTGGCTCTGCCAACTCACTAGTTATAGGGCCTTAGAAGAGTTACCTATCAGCCTCAATCCCTCATCCGTAAAATGGGGATGTTAAATGAGATATGTGCAAATAGTGGAACATAAGTGCTGGGTCCATACTAGTTAATAAATTTGCCAGCTGCCACTTGCTGGGTAACTTTGGATAAGCCACTTCACTCTGTCTTTCCTGATCTATTGAATGAGAGAGTTAAATGAGGTAAACTATAGTCTATTCTTGCTCTAAAATTCTTAATCTGGGTGAGAGGAAGAGGGCAGCTGCTGCCAGATGTAGAACTATGTACCCTTCCCTACCAGGCTGAGCCCCAAACCACATGATGAGGAAGTGACAGTGGTTGTTTCTCACTTCATAACAACACAGGGGAAATGCCTGCCTCATCTCACTGGCAAGGAGTCCTCAGAAATCCTCTAATGAAACGATCTCATGATTATTCGGATTGGGAAACAGGCTCCCAGAGGGGGAGTGATTTACCTATGCTTATACAGCCAGTGAGTGGTGGGACCCAGTACTCCTGCCTCTGTAACCAATGCTGCTTCCCCCACCCTGAGCTGCTCTCTCAAGGAATTAAACCTTGATAACTTCCCATCCTTTTGCTGAATCACTCCATTACTTACAGCTTCAGTGGCAATTCTTTTATTTTTTTAAAAAAGGAGGAAGTGAAGAGGGGGGTTCTGTTTTTTGAGACAGAGTCTCACTGTGTCACTCTGGGTAGAGTGTAGTGGCATGAGCCTAGTTCAGAGCAACCTGAAACTCCTAGGCTCAAGCGATCTTCCTGCCTCAGCCTCCTGAGTAGCTGGGACTACAGGCCTGCACCACAATACCCAGCTAATTTTACTGTTTTTAGTAGAGATTGGGTCTCACTCTCCTCAGGCTGGTCTTGAACTCCTGAGCCCAAGCAATCCTCCTGCCTCGGCCTCCCAGAGTGCTAGGATTACAGGCTTGAGCTACCGTGCCTGGCCCGGGAAATTCTTATACCCATTTCTTATTTACTTTCTTAAAAAACAGTGCCAAATCCCAGTATGAGAAGGGGGTGTAAATCAAGGCACCTGTCTCTTCCTGGTACCAGGGCTGGGTGTGTGGGTGAGTAGATGCAAGCTGAAAGTTTGGATGAGGAGAGAGGCCTAGAGGGCTGGTCTCCAGGGGGCGGGGCGATCAGGAACACGTTGGCAGCTAGCTTACTATTTGTATTGCCTTTTAGGGAGGAGCCTCAGTTTGAATACCCAACTTCCAGGAAGGGTGAGGGAGCAGTGTTTACTTTCTCACTCCTCACAGAGCTGCACACAATCCTGACATTAGGGTTCGCACCTCCCTAGGGTGGTTTTCAATTAGAGTGGAGGAGTGCTGTCTGCCACACATCCTCCTATTAAATTATCTCAAGTTAAGAGGGCTCAATCCTAAAGCCAACTATTCCAGCTAAGTCTGTCTATAGATTTTAGAGGCTCTTATATTCTCCAACACCACTACTTAAGAGAGGTTCAAATTCCATCCCAACTCCAAAGAAGTTGATCTCTTGAGAGATGAAGTATCTATCTGCCTTTGGCCTTTTTACAAGGTGCCTCGGACACCAACTGCCTTCACAATGCTTCTTTTGTCATCCATGTCAGGCCTGGGTTTCCCTCCTGGTCTCCTTCCCTATAACAAGGGCCAGGAGACAAAGTGCTGAGTTTGTAAGGAAAGGTACAGTAAAGACTCCGCCAGCTTCTGGGAAAGGAATACCTCCTAAAGTTCAGCCGGAGGAAGAAATCTCTTATATAGACAGTCCCTGACTTTTGATGGTTTGACTTAGGATTTTTCAACTTTATGATGGTACAAAGGCAATACACATTCAGTGGAAAGCATACTTTTGAGTACATATACAGCCATTCTAGTTTTCACTTTCAGTACAGTATTCAATAAATTACATGATATATTCAACACTTTATTATAAAACAGGCTTTGTTGTTTTAGATGATTTTGCCCAACTGTTAGGCTAAGGTAAGTGTTTAGAGCACATTTAAGGTAAGTTAAGCTATACTATGATGTATGGTAGGTTAGGTGTATTATATGCATTTTCAACTTAAGATATTTTCAATTTACAATGGGTTACATCTAGATACTTTTATTGTCATATAAACATACTGGGATGTAACCTCATCATAAGTTGAGAAGAACCTGTATTATCTTTTAGAGTTAGGAAGTTTATCCTATCCTCTAAACCAGAATCCCTCCTTCTATAGGTTAACTCATTATATTTTCAGTGGAGACTACAGATGGAAAATAGTGTGTTCCCTCCTCCAGACACTAACATTTCATAGTCCTAGAGAGCAAGACAATATATACCAAACTAGCTCCCTTTCCCATCCCTATGTCTGTGCTCAACCCCAAGCCTCTGACCCACTGCCCTTTTCTCCCCTTTCTCCTGAGCTAGTCCCAGGTTTTCACCAGGAACACAATGAACAAAAGCAAATATATCTTCCTTGCCTCTGACCTGGCCAGTCCTGGTGTGTCCAAGCTGCAGTCCCTGAAAGAGAGATGTGAGCTGGTGGAGGGCTACTCCATTTGGAGCCTCCCGTTGTCTCCATGTCCTTTTCATCCTCCTGGGCCCAGAGGCCCCAACTGCCTCTGTGAAGGAAAGGTTAAACCGATTGGGCAGGGAAGCAGGGGGAGCAGAATCTAAACTGGGAAACTTGGTGGCAGGAACAAAGCAAGTGTTTGTTGGGTTTCCCTCCTGCCTGGGAGGCTGTTCTCGGACCACGGCATTCCTGGGTTGGACACAGACAGCTCAGAGTGGCTTCTCCCCACTGCTGCAGCAGCAAAAGTCAATGCCTTTACACAGGCCACACTTAGGGTCCAACTCAGGGGATCGAGGCACTTCTCCCTGGTCTAAGCTCAAAGAACAGAGTCATTAAAAATAAATTCAAGCTCAAGAAAAGCTAGTCCTTTTTTTGAGACAGGGTCTCTCTGTCGCTCAGGCTAAAATGCAGTGGCATCGTGATAGTTCACTTCAACCTCAAACTCCTGGGCTTGAGCAATCCTCCTGCCTCAGCCTCCAGAGTAGCTGGCACCACAGGCATGCACGACCACACCTGGCTAATTTTTTAATTTTTTTATAGAGATGGGGACTTACTATTGCCCCGGTTAGTCTGAAACTCCTGGCTTCAAGCAATCCTCCTGCCTCAACCTCCCAAAGTGCTAGGATTACAGGTATGAGCCACTGTATCTGGCCAAAGCTAGTTCTTAAATAGAGAAAGGGCTAGAATCAGGCATTAGAGAAAGCTTTCCAAGAATGGTCAGTCAATAAATCAGATCAGGATGACTCCCAGGGAATGAGAACAGCTGCACCTCTGCAGACCTCATCTTCTCTAGCTGTGAAGAGGAATTGACAGGCAAACAAGGTATAGGGGAATAAGTGAAGATTGATAAGAACAATTAGAGAGGGAAATAAGGGATGGAAGCAAAGGATTCAAAATGGGGCAGATATCTCCATGGGAATAGGACCTACAACTCTTACAGCAAGGGCAAAACTCAGCTTGGTTGCCCAGGAGCCTGGGCACTTGGGCCCTGCATTCCAACAACCACCTGTGCTCACCCAGGTGCCAGAAAAACAGACAAGTCAGTGTGGCATTTGTTTTTATTAGAAAACCCCATTTAGTAAGCACTTCCCTAACCCAGAACAAAGACTGGGTAGCCTCCGAGAGTCCCACAGCTTTCATTTCATCTTCTACCCTCTTCTAAGAGGGGACAACAGGGGATGGAGGTGGTATCACACAGTCTCCAAAGTGCCCCTCCTGGACCCCTGAGAGAATTCACATTTGCCAGCAATATACCAACAGCACCTCAGGAGGGCACCAGAGGGCCCTCTAGGCTCAAAGGTTGTTGCCAAAGGCATTCCTGTTTGTATGGCTTCACGATGTAACCGAGGAGGCTCTCATAGACTCCTCCTGACCCTTCACTCTGGTTGAGAGCAGGGTAGGATCCAGAAGGTGGCCAAGGGCTAGGGGAGAAGAAATTGCATTTAAGATACCCTTTGGAGTCTGGAAAGCACCTGGATTTCTTGGGAGAGGAGGGCCACGAAAACCCTACTCAGTTCTTCTTCGTTTTGGGAGTGTCGTATTTCCTCTTGCTGGAGTACCACAATAGCAGAGGGATGCCAATGGAGGGAAGGGTCATGACCCCGAAGGCTGCCCAGTCCAACTGTGATGGAAAACAAAGGCTTTGATTAGAAATCTGGATTAGGGCACAGGAGAGGGCAGGGAAGGAATGAGTCCAACGAGAAAGGGAATGGTCTAGCCCAAATTTTAAGCAAAACTTTAGCCAGGAAGGTTCCTCTCTGACCACTCCTGATAAAGAATGGCTTTCTAAAGACCAATCCATCTTTCAAGCTGTAAAGCCAAAGTCCTCACTTGACCCAACCCAGATTGGAAGAGAATCTTCTCTCTTCTCCTGACAGTCAAGCCTCCCATGACCTAATCCTTCCTTATACCTTGGGCCCTCTCTCTTCCATTCCTCTGCTTCACATTCTGGCCTCCAGCCTCCATAAACCACTTGCCATTCCTGCATCACATCACGTCTTTTCTCACGTCTCCGCTGTTCTCCCTTCCTAGAATGCCTGGCCTTCCTTACCTCCTTTTTTTTTTGAGACAGAGTCTCACTTTACTGCCCATGCTAGAGTGAGTGCCGTGGCGTCAGCCTAGCTCACAGCAACCTCAAACTCCTGGGCTCAAGCAATCCTGCTGCCTCAGCCTCACGAGTAGCTGGGACTACAGGCATGTGCCACCATGCCCGGCTAATTTTTTCTATATATATGTTAGTTGGCCAATTAATTTCTTTGTATTTATAGTAGAGATGGGGTCTCGCTCTTGCTCAGGCTGGTCTCGAACTCCTGAGCTCAAATGATCCGCCCACCTCGGCCTCCCAGAGAGCTAGGATTACAGGCGTGAGCCACCGCGCCCGGCCTCCTTACCTCCTTTGGTTAAAAACTTTACCTCCTCCAGAAACCCTCTCTGACTTTCTCTCATTCAGTACTTTAGACAAATCATAAAAAAAGTTCTCTCCTATACCAGACCACAACAAAGTTCCCACTGAACCTTTCCAATACTCTTAGGTTCTAACTTTGAACCTAACTAAACTTTTTTTAAAAAAGTTTTTTTTATTTTTTTTTTTGAGACAAGAGTCTCACTTTGCTGCCCTGGCTAGAGTGCTGGGGCGTCAGCCTAGCTCACGCCAACCTCAAACTCCTGGGCTCAAGTGATCCTCCTGCCTCAGCTTCCCAAGTAGCTGGGACTACAGGCATGCACCACAATGCCCAGCTAATTTTTTCTATATATTTTTTAGTTGGCCAAGTAATATCTTTCTATTTTTATTTTTATTTATTTATTTTTGAGACAGAGTCTCGCTTTGTTGCCCAGGCTAGAGTGAGTGCTGTGGCATCAGCCTAGCTCACAGCAACCTCAAACTCCTGGGCTCAAGCAATCCTGTTGCCTCAGCCTCCCAAGTAGCTGGGACTACAGGCATGCGCCACCATGCCCGGCTCATTTTTTCTATATATATTTTCAGTTGGCCAATTAATTTCTTTCTATTTGTAGTAGAGACGGGGTCTCACTCTTGCTCAGGCTGGTTTCGAACTATTGACCTCAAGCAATCCACCTGCCTCAGCCTCCTAGAGTGCTAGGATTACAGGGGTGAGCCACCACGCCCGGCCCTAGATAATCTTAACCCAAAAAATAGATCCAGGACTCTCAGATAGGGCTCTACTCAAGGCTGAGCAGAGAAAAAGGCCAGTTTTATGGTTTTGGCAATTGTGATCTCATTGCCAAAAGTCTCTCTGGGTATGGTTATATCAGGATATTTGACGGCTGTCCATATCAGACACCAAAGAAACAAATCTTCTACAGAGGTCAAGAGGCTTCAGAACCAAAATGGCTTTCCAAACCAGAGAAATATTAAGAGAGAACACTAGAAAACTTACAAAATGGGGGGAGAATCGTCTATCAAACTCCCGCTGAGCCAGGATTCCTCCCTGTCCAGGCGCACTGGTAGAGCCAATCTGAAAAGAAAAGAAGGTCATTAACCACTTTAGTATGAGCATCGACTTTAGCTAACAGTCATTATAAGACTTTTCTAATTTTTCATTTATCAAAATAAAATTGTGAACATTTATGTATATGTTACCTATTCTGATTTACATTACAAGCTGCCTGTAAAGTAAAACAAGCTTTCAGTGCTTTTAAGGTTTCCTCATCACACAAGAGCAAAATGGATTCGTCATCAATGCACAGCACAAACTACTGTGCTGACTATGAGTGCCGGCTGTGGGCAAGGTTTCCCAGCTGGTGAGCGCCATACCAAAGTGGTTAAAGCAAGTCTCTAACTCCTCTCACCTGAAAAAGGGCAGTCCCAACCAACCCTATTCTAAGCATTCTTAGTTCCCAAGTGCCCAAGAGAGCTTCAAGATAAGGGAAAGCTTTTGAACTAAAGAGTTGGATGATTCTCTCTTAGTGTGTCATAAAGGAGACCTGAGAAACACCACATGATGAATATTTATTAAATAGGGTAAGCCAGACATGCAAATGAAATTAAAACCAAATCCTTCTGTCTTAGCCTCAGGCTCTGGAAGGAATGAAGTTGCTCACTACCAATGGCCCCTCTGTAGGACCAGGTGTGTAAGGTGTGATGGAATGACTTGCCCTTGGTAATCATTTACTTATTTCTCAAGAGAAAATATTCTTCTCTACTTCACAGGGTTAACATGAGGCTCAAATGAAATGAGAAGGATTCTGAAAAGTATAATGCCCTACCCAAATGTACATTACTAGAGAGGCTGAATCTGGCCCACATTCCTTTGTCTTGGAGAGGAGGCCAAGAGTTTGGAGCACATGGCAAACAACTTTGTTCTAAGCTGGCAACTGAGCCTTTGAGTTTGTCTCTATTAACCCATCAAGTACCAGGAGTCCTGAGGTTGGTTTGGAAAGCAGAAATGACACATGTGAAACACAGCTAGGATTATAAGAATATGGTTCCATGTGGCTTATAAAAAGAAAACTTAAGGCCGGGCACGGTGGCTCACGCCTGTAATCCTAGCACTCTGGGAGGCCGAGGCGGGCGGATTGTTCGAGGTCGGGAGCTCGAAACTAGCCTGAGCGAGACCCCGTCTCTACCAAAAATAGAAATTAATTGACCAACTAAAATATATATATACAAAAAAATTAGCCAGGCATGGCGGCGCATGCCTGTAGTCCCAGCTCCTGGGGAGGCTGAGGCAGTAGGATCGCTGAGCCCAGGAGTTTGAGGTTGCTGTGAGCCAGGCTAATGCCACGGCACTCACTCTAGCCTGGGCAACAAAGTGAGACTCTGTCTCAAAAAAAAGAGAAAACTTAGAAAGCACATTAAATGTTAAAGAATCTTAGATTTCTTTTAGTTCTATGGTTGACCGTGTTAAGGCCCTTCCCTACTTTGTACTCACTAAGTAGCCTATGGCCTATTTGTATGATCCTATCAGAGGACCATACATTTTAGCTTTATAAATTTATGACTTAAGCTTTTCGAGGGCTGGGACAGTATCTTAATCTTCTTGGTACTGTGAGTCTAGCATAGGGTAGGGGGTCCATAAATGTCTGCTGACCTTCACATCAATCAATCAAAAGACTATTTAGTACTAGCTTGGTGAGGTGGCTCATGCCTGTTATCCTAGCACTCTGGGAGGCTGAGGGGGACTGCTTGAGCTCAGAAGTTCAAGACCAGCCTGAGCAAAAGTGAGACCCTGTCTCTAAATTAAAAAAAAAAAAAAGGTTGTGTAGTACTGAGTTTCTATAACATATGGGAAACAGAGAAATCTAAGACAAAGTCCCTGGCCTCAAGGAGTGTATAATTAAATTAGGAGGCAGAGGGTTGGTGAAGAGAAGACCTACAAATAAGAAAGAGAACTACTGAAGACAGTAATTAAATGCTCAAGTGGCATAGACTATAAGTACTATAGAAGTTTAGATAGAGTCAATGAATGTTTACTGAAAGAATGAATAGGAAAGAGCAATATGAATTGCAGAAGACAGAAACAAGGAGATACAGCTCAAAGCTGGGTCTTGAGAAGGCTTTAGGTAATGAAGTGGAGGAGAAAGAGTACTTCAAACAGAGATCAAAGCAAAGAGGAAAGATAAGTACTGAGAAGGGGAGGGGATTCAGGAAGGAGCTTGGCCTAATTAGGATGGAAGGTCTGCATGAGTAGTGGGAGAGAGGCAGAGGAACAGCTAGATTATTGGAGGGTGTGCAATGAGAAAAGCTCAACCTTGATGCAATAAGCAGGAGCATTCTACGCAGGGGGAGGACAGAGTGGAGACTGAGAATAATCTAACAGTGACATGGAAAGCGGATTGGAAAGGCAAGAATGGCAATAAACTGGGCAGAAAAAGACACATTCCAGACTAAATGGAAAGCAGAAGGAATGAAAAGGAAGACACTGCTATAATACTACCCCTCTCTCATGCATCTCAATGGCTCTATTCTGGAACTTTACAATTTGAAACACACTTCCTTAGGACAGTATTGAGTTTCTGATCAATCTTATCTCCCTCAGAATTTAGTGGCTACTGTAGAAATTTTCTGCGAGAAGTTTTTTGTTTTAGAATCTGGTTGGTTGTTTTTTTTTTTTTTGAGACAGAGTCTCACTCTGTTGCCCAGGCTAGAGTGCCATGATATAAGCCTAGCTCATAGCAACCTCAAACTCCTAGACTCAAGCGATCCTACTTCCTCAGCCTCCAGAGAAGCTGAGACTACAGGCATGCACCACCATGCCCAGCTAATTTTTTCTATTTCTAGTAGAGACAGGGTCTCGCTCTTGTTCAGACTGGTTTCGAACTCCTGAGCTCAAGCTATCCTCCCACCTCGGCCTCCCAGAATGCTAGGATTATACGCATGAGCCACTGTATCCCATCTGGTTGTTCTTTTTTTTTTTTAATTAAAAAAAATTTTTTTTGAGACAGTCTCTCCCTATTGCCTGGGCTACAGTGGCACCATCCCAGCTCACTGCAGCCTCCAACTCCCAGGCTCAAGCAATCCTCCTGCTTCAGCCTCCTGAGTAGCTAGGACTACAAGCACGTGCCACCAAGCCCGGCTAATTTTTATATTTTTATAGAGATAGGGTCTTGTTATTTTGCTCAGGGTGGTCTCAAACTCCTGGCCTCAAGCAATCATTCCACCTCAGCCTCCCAAAGGACTAGGGTAACAGGTGTGAGCCAATGCTCCCAGCCTAGAATCTGTATTTTTAAAGTGATACATAATAGAGGTACATATTTTGGGAGTACATGTGATATTTTGATACATTCATATAATATGTAATGATCAAATTGGATAATCAGAAAATCTATCACCTTAAACATTAATCTTTTCTTTATGCTGAGAACATTTGAATTCTTCTTTTCTAGCTATTTTGAAATATATAGATTATTGTTAACATAATCACCCTAGAACTATCCAACACAAGATCTTATTCCTCTAATTGTATTTTTGCACCCGTTAATCAACCTCTCTTCATCCCTCCTTTCCCCCTTTCCTTTGCAAGAGTTTTTAAAGGAAGGCAGATCTAAGCCCTATCCAGCTAAGGGTTTGGACAACTCACCACAACAGGCCCATCCTCCTGGGCCAAGTAAGTAATTGTTGCTGAGGTGAAGTTGAAATAACCAGCCTTGAGAGGGCGCAGGACCACGGTGTGGGAGACGTTGCTAGCACTGGCCAGAGTTAAAGAAGGGAAAAAGACAAAGCTAAAGTTGTAACAACCTTTCAATTTGTGGACTAAATGCACCCTTCACAAAACAGTTACCAACTTGTGGCGATTTTATACATGCAATAATACTCTGCAGGAATGAAAAAATATAGGCCTTTTTTTTAGGTCTAACATGTGTGGTACGTCTTTCTAGCTGAATCTTAAATGGTCCATATTGTTCTCAGTATCAAGGTTTTTTGTTTTTTTTTTTGAGACAAAGTCTCGCTTTGTTGCCCAGGCTAGAGTGAGCGCCATGGCGTCAGCCTAGCTCACAGCAACCTCAAACTCCTGGGCTCAAGCAATCCTGCTGCCTCAGCCTCCCAAGTAGCTGGGACTACCATGCCTGGCTAATTTTTTCTATATATATTAGTTGGCCAATTAATTTCTTTCTATTTATAGCAGAGACGGGTCTCGCTCTTGCTCAGGCTGGTTTTGAACTCCTGACCTCGAGCAATCTGCCTGCCTCAGCCTCCCAGAGTGCTAGGATTACAGACGTGAGCTACTGTGCCCGGCCCATATGAAGGTTTTTGAAGTAAACTTTCAAAGCACTACATGTCATTGATAAAAAATATAGTCACTTAAGCTCACAGAATTTTTCATTCACTATAATTGAAGGAAGTTCTTGAAAATACAAAAAACAAAAACAAAAAAGTACAAAGACAATATTTGCCCTCACCAGAAGAAAATCTAAATATATTTTAATTCACAAGGAAATTATGCATATGTAGACCTCAAGATGCTAAAAAATAAAAAAAAAAAAAAAAAACAAGGAAAGAAAAGCACCTAATTCAATACTCAGGAAATAACTGGTAGATCAGAATAAGAGATTCATCAACCAAGAAGAGACTTTAAAAGGTCATAATGATCTTCTATGCTAGCATCCCACTGAATTTCTTTTAAAAACACCTTAAATAGGCCAGGCATGGTGGCTCATGCCTGTAATCCCAGTACTCTGGGAGGCCGAGGTCATTTAAACTCAGGAGTTCAAGACCAGCCTGAGCAAGAGAGAGACCCTGTCGCTGCTAAAAAAAAATAGAAACAAATTAGCTGGACAACTTAAAAAATATATATATATATATATATATATATATGCCTATATATAAATAAAATTAGCTGGGCATGGTGGCTAATGCCTATAGTCCCAGCTACTTGGGAGGCTGAGGCAGAAGGACTGCTTGAGTCCAGGAGTTTGACATTACTTTGAGCTAGGCTGATGCCACGGCACTCTAGCCCAGGCAACACAGTGAGACTCTGTCTCCAAAAACAAACAAAAAACAACACCTTAAACAACCTTGCCCAGTCATAAAATCTTCAAACATGTCCACATTTCTCAATATAGCATGTTTCATGGCCTTATAATCTGAACTTCAGGACCTTCCTTCTTCAGGTCTACTCTAAATCATGGTCACACAATTTATACCAGTCTGTCTTGCCCCATCTTATCCAGAGAGATGCAGAATAGCCAAGCACATCCAACCTATTTGAAGTGCCCCTACTGCTTTGCAGGCAACGTCTCACCCGCCTCCCACCCTTCATCATTCAGTCCCAAGAGGATACGGGGCAATCCGGTCCCATTTGACATTGAGCATTCCAGAGACAATGCCAAAATCTTCTGGAGGGAAGGAATCATCAGATAATTCCACATCTAATGCAGCGCTAGAAATGGGAAGGAAAAAAAGGGTTAGTAATAGACATAAAATTAAAGAAATTAATCAAACCTGCCTGCTTGTCCTAAAAAATCAGAGCTGCAAAAGAGAGATATGAGTCAAATATAACTTGGATCTGTTGCATTGAAGAATCCAGGTCAAGGACTGGATTCTATTGCTCAGAAGCCCTCAAATAATTATCTAGGAAGGGAGTGAGCATAAATCCATTCTTGCCTCAATTTCTCTTCATGAATTTGTGTGTATGCATGTGGAGGGAGCAAGGTAAATATGGAAGAGAAAATTAAATGGACTAAAACAAAAGAAAGGCAACAAAAACGCTCATAGGCTAATGTATGGAAGCTAAAACTTTAAACCCTGGAGGTGACAAGGAATTGTATATTTTCTGTGTCTTCATCTTCCCCTCTGTTTCTCCACAATTCTTGCTTCTTTGTCTTCATCTTCCCCTCTTTGTTTCTCCACAATTCTTGCTTCTTCCCAACCCTGAAATTCTTCACTCACTCAAGATATCTGATGATGGAGGTCCCCCAAAGAGGAATCACTATTCACCAAGATGTTCCCTATTGCCAACTGATAACTAAGACTCCAGAAAAGGGCCCAACTTGTAACTCCAGAGCCTCTTACCTTGAGCCAACATTGTAGATGTTGTACTGTAAGGTCAGGTCTCGCCCCTCCACAGCATATCTGTTCAACAGTGATTTGGAGGCCAAAAGCCTGGCTCCTTCCTCTGCTTGAGTGACAGCAAATAGAGCCAACACCACAAATGCCAACAGCCTCATCTTTGGAGAAAAAAGCAAAGTGAGCAGTTAACCCAAGAACGTAAAAATCACCAAAATCCTCTTATGACAGCCCTATCTTACAAGCCTGAAAAGCTCTTTTGATCCTATCAAAGCAGCAGCCCCTTCTCAGAGCAGCCCATAAGCCTCGCAGACCCATTCTCCAGACTCGCCATCTCCGCCCGAAGCCCTCGGAAAATCAGTCCAAACACCAGCATATCCACTATTCCCTTCCTTTCAGGGGGCCCCTGGGTGCTCACTAAGTGGTGGGAGTCTTCTGAGAGGACACCATATGGCCAAAATAGGGCCTTCCTTGAGGTGCCTGATTTCGGCCGACTTCGGACCTGCAGCAGCCTCTAGCTTTCCCTCACACAGGAAAGCCCCACAACGGCAGCCTTCCCGCTGCTCCTCTCCTCCGCCCCACTCCACTGGGATCCCACCGCGCTCTCGCGAGGTCCTCTCCATGTCCCTGTATCCCACTCCCCAGTCCATCCTCCGGGATCCCATCCGTCCTCGCCCCTACATCCCTTTCTGGTCCCCTCAGGGGGCTCAGTCCGCTTTGCCCCTCCCCCTCTCCTCAAGGTTACACGTCCTGCCGCCGGTGCGCCCTCTGCCCTACCCGCCCTTTCCGAGCTAACCCCCAGCCACTGGATGGTGCACGGACACAAGATTCTCGCCTCTCCCGCTCAGATGCCCTAAGCCTCCGGACTCACCATGCGCATCCCAAACGCCTTTCCCCGCGGGAGGGCCACCAAGACCGGAAGAGAGCGTCAGCACACGAAAGACCGGAAATGAGCTCTAGCCGGAAACCGTAGTGTTTCGCCCAATGCCTTGTGGGAGTTGTAGTTCTTCGACAACTCCCCCCACCGCCTTTTCCCTTTGTATGTCCGCCTGCCAACAGGATGTGAGACCTCCTAAAACAGGTTTGTCTGTCTGTCCTCCACGCCTTTCTTTTTCTACCTTTTCAGTGACTTTGCAAGCTGGCTTGTTACTACTGCATATGACCCGCACCTGGTTAGGTGCTTTGGGAAACTAGCAAACCTAGCAATTTGGATCGTCTGTCTAGAATGTAGAGTGTACCGTCGAATTGGAAATTAAAGAAAAGCTATTTCTACCAGCATTCCTGCATTTCTTCTATTCCCAGGCTATAAACGTAGTCATTCTCTCTATCCAGCAAGTCACCAGTCCTGAGCTTTATTTAGAAACCCTTTAAAGTGCCAGAAAAGTACATCCTTTCTTCTCCAGTCTTACTATAACTGCTTTTAGTTCATGCTCGTTACTCTATGTTGGTTTTACTCTAGTAGTCTCCCTATCATAGGTCTTTCCCTGCACTGTTCAATCAGCTACCATTCAATTTTCCCAAAACAGCATTTTGAACAGTAGACTCTAGATTCAGAGGATGAACTGTGAAGTTAGGCAGTCATGAATTCAAGTCCCAGTTCTGCCACTTACTGGTTAGGTAACCTTGAAACAAGTGTTACTTATGTAACACTTTGGTTCCCAAATCTGTAAAATAAGATAATTATAGCACTCTCAAAAAGTTGGAGGATCAAATAAGATCATATATGTAAAGCTCTTAGAATACTACCTGGCACCTGTATGTGCTAAGTTAATGGTAACTGTCAATATCACTATTATTCTATATCTCCATTGTAGCATTCCTGCATTCAGTATGTATTTATCAAAAACCTACTTTGTGCCTGGCACTGCTGTAGGTCCTGGGGTTACAGTGATGCAGATGACAGGTAAGTTTTCTGTTTTCTGGGGGCTTACATTCTTGTAGGATAATACATATCCCCTGTATTTGTTTTAGGATCTGTACCCCCATTCTCCATCTACCAAATGGAGCTTTTTGAGGATATTATGCAGATTGTCTATTTTCCATTGCTTAGTGTCATGCCTAAGCACACAGGACATAATCCAGGAATGAATAATAATGACTTCCCTATATACAACCTCCAATCTGCTCCTACTTCAGTCCTTTGTGTGTGACTTCCCTGAAATGTCCTATTGTCCTCTTTCCTATCCAAATCCAACTGACCCTTCAGGACCCTGTTCTAATCTCATTCGCTCTGGGAAGCCTTCCTTTGGCATTGATTGATCTTTTACAGCACCACAGTTTCATATGTTTTCTTCTAATTGTTTCTGGCTTGAAAAATGTACTTGAACAATTAGGTCCTATTTCTCTAGTGTACACGTATCCAAAGACCCGACAGCAATGCTGAGCACACAGGAGGCACTGAAGAAACACCTGCTGATTGGAGGAATTTTCATTCCTTTCCAAAGATATTTTTTGGGGGGGAGGCAGAGTCTCACTCTGTTGCCCAGGCTCGAGCGCCATGGCGTCAGCTTGGCTCACAACAACCTTACACTCCTGGGCGTCAAGTAATCCTCTTGCCTCCGTGTCCCAAGTAGCTGGGACTACAGGTACACACCACCACCACACCCAGCTAATTTTTTCTATTTTTCATTGCCCAGCTCATTTTTTTCTATTTTTTAGTAGAGACGAGGTCTCCCTCTTGCTCAGGCTGGTGTCAAACTCCTGACTCAAGCAGACCTCCTGCCTTGGCCTCCCAGAGTGCTAGGATTACAAGCGTGAGCCAACATGCCCAGCCTTAAGATTATTTTCTGTAGCAATTTCTCCAGGATTGGAAAGATTTAAAGTGTGGGTGTTCTTGTTCTCAGACTTAGCTACACCCAAAAGAAATATGTCTTCAGCACATACTGTCCAAACGCCCCACAAAATAACCACTTCTGGATTCGGAAGAGAAATATCTTCATCCTTGCTTTGCCCACTTATACATTGACTTCTCCTACCTCTTCCCAACCCATTGAGTCACTTGTTCATTCATTGGTACATTTAGCAGTCCTTTTTGGAGCACCTATTTTTTTTTTTTTTTTTTGAGGCAGAGTCTCACTTTGTTGCCCAGGCTAGAGTGAGTGCTGTGGCGTCAGCCTAGCTCACAGCAATCTCAAACTCCTGGGCTCAAGCAATCCTCCTGCCTCAGCCTCCCGAGTAGCTGGGACTACAGGCATGTGCCACCATGCCCGGCTAATTTTTTTCTCTATATATTAGTTGGCCAATTAATTTCTTTCTATTTATAGTAGAGACAGGGTCTTGCTCTTGCTCAGGCTGGTTTTGAACTTCTGACCTCAAGCAATCCTCCCACCTCGGTCTCCCAGAGTGCTATTATTACAGGCATGAGCCACCATGCCTGGCCTGGAGCACCTATTATGTTTCAAGCACTGTGGTAGTCACTGTGGGAAATACAAAGATAGGATATGGTATCTGCCCTCAAGGAGTTTAGTGATGGGATGAGATATAGTCCTGACTATAATGAGAAGGCAAACAAGATGTCAAACACTCCTTTAAAAAAACCCAAAAAACAAAAATATTCAGTGGCTTCCTACTGTCAGTGGATTTAAATCCAATTCCTTTGTCTGGTAGTTAAGACCCTATACTGTGGTCCCTACTCCCGTCTGCTTTAGCCAAACAGTCCACTCCCTCTTGCCTACTTTCTTACTTTCAGACTTTTGATTAGTGCAAGTTATTGGAGTTCTTCATTTTAATTATAATATCCTTTTAAAATGCAGTATTGGACAGTTTGGTGGCTCACGCCTATTATCCTAGCACTCTGGGAAGCTGAGGCAGGAGGATCACTTGAGCTGAGGAGTTTGAGACCAGCCTGAGCAAGAGCAAGACCCTGTCTCTACTAAAAATACGGAAAAGTTAGCTGGGCGCAGTGGTGCTCACCTCTAGTCCCAGCTACTTGGGAGGCTGAGGCAAGAGGATCTCTTGAGCCCACGAGTTTGAGGTTACAGTGAGCTAGGATGACATCACTGCACTCTACCCAGGGCAACAGAGTGAGACTCTGTCTCAAAATAAAACAAAACAGTACTGCCTCAGAATAGTGCCTCTTGGTACTAGGTAGCACATGAAGACTTTGGACATTTGGGAAGGAAATAGATGCTCAAATTAAGATGAAATGTGACACTTACACCCAATATAGTCAATGGGACATGTCCACCAAATAACCTATGTCCAAGTGAGTCTGCTTAGCATATCTCTTAGAATTAGTATAGATTTTTTTTTTGAGACAGAGTGTCACTCTGTTGCCTGGACTAGAGTGCCGTGGCATCAGCCTAGCTCACAGCAACCTCCAACTCCTGGGCTCAAGCAATCTTGCCTCAACCTCCCAAGCAGCTGGGATTACAGGCATGTGGCACGTGCCCAGCTAATTTTTTTTCTATATATTTTTAGTTGTCCAGCTAATTTCTTTCTTTCTTTTTCTTTTTTTTTTTTTTTGAGACAGAGACTCACTTTGTTGCCCAGGCTAGAGTGAGTAACGTGATGTCAGACTAACTCACAGCAACCTCAAACTCCTGAGCTCAAGAGATCCTACGGTCTCAGCCTCCCAAGTAACTGAAACTACAGGCACGCGCCACCATGCCTGGCTAATTTTTTCTCTATATATATTTATTTGTATTCATTTATTTTTTTGAGACAGAGTCTCACTTTGTTGCCCAGGCTAAAGTGAGTGCCATGGCGTCAGCCTAGCTCACAGCAACCTCAGACTCCTGGGCTCAATCAATCCTTCTACCTCAGCCTCCCGAGTAGCTGGGAATACAGGGATGTGCCACCATGCCCGGCTAATTTTTTCTATATATATTAGTTGGCCAATTAATTTCTTTCTATTTGTAGTAGAGACGGGGTCTCGCTCTCGCTCAGGTTGGTTTTCAACTCCTGACCTCGAGCGATCTGCCCACCTTGGCCTCCCAGAGTGCTAGGATTACAGGCGTGAGCCACCGCGCCCGGCCTCTATATATTTTTAGTTGGCCAATTAATTTCTTTCTATTTTAGTAGAGACGGGGTCTCACTCTTGCTCAGGCTGGTTTCGAACACCTGCCCTTAACGATCCCCCCGCCTTGGCCTCCCAGAGTGCTAGGATTACGGGCGTGAGCCACTGTGCCCGGCCTCTTTCTATTTTTAGTAGAGACGGGGTCTCGCTCTTGCTCAGGCTGGAGATCTCCAAATCTTGACTGACCCCACTGAATGTCTGAACCCAGGGAAGATGCCTTTCTTGTGGCAAATGCTCCTGGTTGTGTAAATCACAAGGGGACCTCGTTCCCCCTTAAACATAGTTTCCCAACTCATTTAAGGGCAAAGAAGTTGAACTCCCCTTTTGAGGGCTCAAAGAGATCCAAAAGTAGCAGTGATATGAAGCCATGTTACCCTTGTGTTCCTTCCCACCCTCATCTGCAGTAACAAGGAGCTGTTTTAGCCCAAGAGCACATCATCCTGCACTCTGAGAGGCAGTTCGTGAGAGTGAGGTTTGTTGGTTTGTAGGTGCCACACTATGAAAAAGGAATGGCTTGATTCACTATGAGGCCCCAAGGAAGGAGCCAGAAACAGTGATCTCTCCCACCTCACCGAGAAAGGCAGCAGCTGAACGACAAAGTAGATAGGGAAAAGGGAACGGTCCTTTGTGGAAAGGGACTTCCAGGTATCTCCTCCAGGCTGACTAGAGGACAATTTTAGAAGAAACGGAATACATATATTAATACAGCCTGTTCCCCAGGCCAGGAGTCTGTATGTGTTAACGTCCAGCTACCAAGGGGGCTGTTTTCTTTCATATAATGAGCTCTGTGGGCTAGGCGGGCACACCTAATGACTAGGTGGGCACACACCTAGTCACCCTTTTAAACATTAGGGGATATTGGCAGTGTGGCGAGCTCCTGCTCTGTGCTCCTGTATCTTCCACACTGTAGTCAAACAACTTGTCCCAAGTCTGTCTTCTCCCTGGATTGCGAGCACCTGAAGGGCAGAGACACACCTGGTGCTTGTTGAGTGGCTTCCTCATAAGTAGTCATTGAGCAGAACTGAGCCGTGGTGGAAGAAGAAAAGCACTGCTGCTGACCATGCAAATGGTAAGGCTTGGCTTGAAAAGGCAGCCAGGTTTTGGAGCCCAGAACGGTGCCTAGCATATAGTAAGTGCTCAATAAATGCCCCCCTCCCCAGCACAATTTTTTATTTTAAAAAACTTCAAACCTATAGAATCTTGAAAGAATGATTCAGTTAACACCTGTATGCCTTTCACCTAGATTCACCAGTTGCTAACATTTTGCCCATTTGCTTTTATGGTATATAAATTAATATAAGTCTATACAAGTCATGCATCACATAAAGTTTCATTCAACAATGGACCACATATATAATGGTGGTCCCATAAGATTATAATATCATAGGCCAGGCGTGGTGGCTCACGCCTGTAATCCTAGCACTCTGGGAGGCCGAGGCGGGCGGATGGCTCGAGGTCACGAGTTCGAGACCAGCCTGAGCAAGAGCGAGACCCCGTCTCTACTAAAAATAGAAACAAATTAATTGGCCAACTAAAAATATATAGAAAAAATTAGCCGGGCATGGTGGCGCATGTTTGTAGTCCCAGCTACTCAGGAGACTGAGGCAGAAGGATCGCTTGAGCCCAGGAGTTTGAGGTTGCTGTGAGCTAGGCTGATGCTAAGCACTCTTGCCCGGGCAACAGAGTGAGACTATGTCTCAAAAAAAAAAAAAGATTATAATACCATATTTTCAGTGTACCTTTTCTATGTTTAGATACACAAATACTTACCATGGTGCTACAGTTGCCTACAGTATTCGTATAGTACAGGTTTGTAGCCTGGGAACAACCGGTATACCATATTTTGATCCACAGTTGGTTGAATCCACAGATGCAGAACCCACAGATACAAAGGGCTGACTGTATTCACATTCATCTGTACATTGTTTGAACCATGTAAGAGTAAGTTGCACGTCATGACACTTCACTCCTGTATAATTCAGCTTGTATCTCCCAGGAACAAGGATAAGTCTCCTCCATAATCACAATAACATTGTCATACCCAGAAAGTTTAACACTGATTTAGTACTATTTTTTGATACATAGTCCATATCCAGTTTTCCCCAAAATACCCTTTATGACTTTCAAAAACAAAACCTAGGATCATGTATTACAGCATTGCATTTAATTAATACATGTATTTGGATTAAACCAAATGAGCTCTCCTAGGAAGAGCTTGGAGAGAAAAACGATGGAAGATAGAACCTTGGCTTCTGAGAGGATAGGAAGAGAAAAGGGAGTGGAGAAGGCTCGAATAGAGCTCACGCTCTTGGAACAGACCCTGAAGGCTCCGTTCTAAGTCCTTGAATCACTTGAAAAATCTCAGACAGACCTGGCCACCCCAAGTTGATGGTGGATTATTTTCTGTTTCTTGCTAAATTTCTCCCCAGCACATGAGGATTCCAAAGTGGATTTTGGAATCTGTATCTGCCATGTCTTGATGTCTATTGAGGTTGCTATAGTTTGGATGTTTGTCTACTCCAAATCTCTTATTGAAATTTGGTCCCTCCAGCTTGAGCAAGAGCGAGACCCCATCTCTACTATAAATAGAAAGAAATTAATTGGCCAACTAATATATATAGAAAAAATTAGCCGGGCATGGTGGCACATGCCTGTAGTCCCAGCTACTCGGGAGGCTGAGGCAGCAGGATTGCTTGAGCCCAGGAGTTTGAGGTTGCTGTGAGCTAGGCTGACGCCACGGCACTCACTCTAGCCTGGGCAATAAAGTGAGACTCTGTCTCAAAAAAAAAAAAAAAAAAGAAATTTGGTCCCTAATGTTAGTGGTGGGGCCTGGTAGGAGGTATTTGGGTCATGGAAGATGATCCTTCATGAATATATTAATGCTCTGGCAGGGAGAGTGAATGAATGAGTTTTCCTTCTCTATTTCCTGCCCCCTCACATCCTTCAGAAGAGCCCTCCTTAAACCCCTTGGGCCTGGGACCCCACCCTCCTATTGCTATGACAACCACTTTTATGAGGACATGGGGACTAAAGAATTGTGAGTATGTGGTGAAGGAGGGAGGAACGTACCAGAGTCTCAAGGCATTAGTGATTATAGAGCTTTATGTTAATGAAGAAGATGGAGAGCGAGTCTTTAACAACTCACAAAGTAAAAGGGCAGGATATAGGACACAGCCAGGGGCAAGGGCAGTGTGATTCCTGAAGTTCTTGGCTCAGAATGTTCCTTTCATAACTGTCCTTCCCTTCTTCTCTCCCTTAGGAGACCAAGGAAGCTCTCCAGGCTTCAGAAGAAGAAAATCCCTCCTCTAACAACTTTGATGTTTCCTTTACGTCTGTCTACAGCTTCAGTAATGACTTAGGCTACCAAGGGAGCCAGGAGTTCACCACCGTAAGTGTCCCACCCCACATCCCTCCATCCCTCTGAAGCTTGCACCCTTTGCTTTACCACCATGTGGGCATTTTAGCTCACTAACACCTCCTGTGGGAACCTTCTATGTCTTCTCTACATCTTTCCAATTTGTATCCTTACCAAACATGGCTCAAATTTACTTCTTCCCCCCCAAAATACCAACAGTAATAGTACAGATTACATTTATTGAATACTTACCATGTGCTGTTTTATAAGAATTTATATCCCATTTAAACCTCATAACAACCCTATAAAGCAGGTACTATTATTATCCCCATTTTTTCTAATGAAGATACTGAGGCACAGGCAGGTTAAGTAACTCTCCCAAGATCACATGATTAGGAAGCAGAGGTGGTCCAGTTTGAGTTCAGTTTGTCCGACTCAAGAGTTCACACACAGACCTATGTCTCCATTGATTTTCACAAGTCTTCCACGATATCCTTTTAATATTTCTGTTAAACATACTAGATATATGAATTTATGTGTCTATTTCAGAGAGGGTTTAAATACTAGCTATGTTTTTTGTTATTGAGCTCTAATTGACACAATAAACTGTACATATTTAAAGTGTACAATTTGGTAAGTTTATACTCATGAAATCTTCACCACAATGAAGATAATAAACATATCCATCACCTTTAAATATGAACAAGCAGAATTTCTAGAAACAGATAAATTAGAGGGTGATTATTTGTCTTCCAAAATGAGTCTTTATTTATCCAACATATTTGCATAGGATCCTTTCAAAAGAATGAGCTTTCTTCTAATGCATTCAGAATAGCCTGTGTATCCTTTCCAGATACTGCTTTGTAAATTCTCTTTAATAACTATAAGTGAATGTCTCTCTGGGCCAGGACAGTCTTTTTTAATCTATGCTGCCTGCTGTGTACTCACAGGTGGGTGCTTGGTTTATGCTTGCCCTCTGATTTTAGTCCTTCTTTAGTCCTACTTCCCCTTCCCCCACTTCAGATATGAAGTCCCATATGTAATGGGATGGGTCAGTGGAGAGCACACTCCATTCTTTGCTCTGGGATTCCCCAAGGAAGAAGATCCCAGCCTCCTTAAGTCCAGGAGGCAGAAGCGGAAGAAGGCTTCCATTCTTCAGATGAGGAGACATGAGGTGAAAGAGGAAGATGAAGAGGACGAGGATGAGGCAGAGGGGCCCCCTACCTCTTTGCAATCACCTAGGACAAAAGCTTGGCACCGTCCACGTTCAGGGATCCCTCAACTGAAGCACAGGGAACGGCTGAGCATCTTGGAAAGTAGCTTGAGCTCGAGCTCAAGCTCATCCAGTGAGGCCAAGTGGTCCCGTGGGAGTTTGGCCACATTTTGTCAATACTTCTGCAGCTGCTGCCCCAGGACGCAGAAGTCAGTGGAGGAAACTAAGGCGTCAGACACTGAAGGAAGCAAGAGCCAGAGTAAGATCGTCTGTCACAAGCTCCATTAGTGGTGATGGTCCAGAGTGCCAAGGGGCTCCCAGGAAAGATCTGGACAGAAGCCAAGATAACAGAGTGTAATCCTTCAGCTTAAAAATAAAGCAGATTTTATTTTTGTGAATGGCATGTATGAGCCTGATGATGCCAGGTTTCTCCCTTTCTTGATTTTTTTTTTTTCTCTAGATGTATTCACTTTCTCTCCCCTCCTACTCTTGCCTCTCTGAACATCTTTTGCTTTCTCACTCTGTATGAAGTTCTGTCTTCAGGACATGGGGCTAGTGTATGAATGGGTGAGACATTGAGCAGTGTGAGAAGGCTTTTTCAACCCGTGAGGCCTGCAACTCCAAGAAAGTGAAAAACAACCTTAAATGCAAGAATCTTGAGGTAACTAATGGGGGAAACTTTGAGGCCTAATGTTGTAGGTTTTCCACTTGAGTTGTTTCATTTTCTTCCTAGTAACTCTCAGCTCTAAGGCAAAGCTTTTGAGCATTTAGTTATAGCACACCATGAGAAAAGAAGAAAAACTATTTGGCCAGAGTAAACTTAGAAGCCATTTTTAAGATTGTGGTTGCCCTAGCAACAAAGTTTAAGGCCAGGGCCCCCGATTTTTTTTTTTTTTTTTTTTTTTTTTTGAGACAGAGTCTCACTTTGTTGCCCTGGATAGAGTGCCGTGGCATCATCTTAGCTCACAGCAACCTCAAACTCTCCTGGGCTCAAGTGATCCTTCTGCCTCAGACTCCTGAGTAGTTGGGACTACAGGCATGTGCCACCATGCCCAGCTAATTTTTTCTATATATTTTTAGTTGGTCAGTTAATTTCTTTCTATTTTTTTTAGTAGAGACGGGGTCTCACTCTTGCTCAGGCTGGTTTTGAACTCCTGACCTTGAGCGATCCGCCTGCCTCCGCCTCCCAGAGTGCTAGGATTATACGCATGAGCCACCGCACCCAGCCTGGGGCACCCAATTTATATTACCATCTCTCATTTCATTCCTCAGCGCCTGCATAAAGTAGAAAAGAGCCCCCACCCTCCCCAGCCTCCCTAACTCTTCCATATACACACTAATAATTTAGGAGGAATCTTAGAGTTTAGGACCTATAATTGTCTCAGGTCAGGTTCCCTAGAAGCCAAGCCTGAGATGGAGTATCTTTTTTTTTTTTTTTTTGAGACAGAGTCTCACTTTGTTGCCCAGGCTAGAGTGAGTGCCATGGCGTCAGGCTAGCTCACAGCAACCTCAAACTCCTGAGCTCAAGCAATCCTCCTGCCTCAGCCTCCCAAGTAGCTGGGACTACAGGCATGCACCACCATGCCCAGCTAATTTTTTGTATATATATTAGTTGGCCAATTAATTTCTTTTTATTTATAGTAGAGATGGGGGTCTCACTCTTGCTCAGGCTGGTTTTGAACTCCTGACCTCGAGCAATCCGCGTGCCTCGGCCTCCCAGAGTGCTAGGATTACAGGCGTGAGCCACCGCACCCGGCCTGAGATGGAGTTTCTTATGCGACTAATTTATTGAGAAAATGTTCTCAGAAGAGGAGTGAAGAAGGCAGGATAGGGCAGGGAAATGAGGTAAGCAGGGTCGTGGTCAAAGTTAGAGCCCTGATCCCAGGGCCCACTTTGAAGCATTTTGTAAACCCACATCAGTCAATTATTGGCTGCAAGTGTCCCAAGGGTAGGGAGTAACTATAACTTTCCCAGCGAGGCAGCTCCTCTGTTGACTGAAGGCAACTCTCCAATGAAGGGGCCCTCTGTGAGCTGTGAGCAGTTGATCCCACAGCAGCTAGGGAAGGGGTATGTTGCTTTGTAAAGGGACTCTTGGCAGGGCACCACAAAAGCAACTACTATAATTCACTGAGATTTCCAGTCTTTCCCAGTATATTTAATGTTTGTAAATGTCCCACATGTACTTGAAAAGTGTATTAAAGTGCATAACATTTTTTATTATTAAAGTGCAAACATACACATTTTTTAGTTTTTGGAGAACTCTCCATGCTGTTTTCCATAATGGCTGTACTAGTTCACATTCCTATCAATAGTGTATAAGAATTCCCTTTTGTCTGCATCCTCACCAGCATTTGTTATTTTTTTCACAATAGCCATTCTAACTGGGGTAAGATGATAACCTCATTGTGGCTTTGTTTCGCATTTCCCTGAAGATTAGTGATGTTGAGCATTTTTTCATGTACCCGTTGGCCATTGTCTGTCTTTTTTTGAGAAATGTCTGTTAGATCCTTGGCCCACTTTTTAATCGGGTTATTTGATTTTTTGCTGTTGAGATATTTGAGTTCCTTGAATATTCTGAATATTATTCCCCTGTAGGACAAATAGTTTACAGATATTTTCTCCCATTCTACAGGTTGTCTCTTCATTCTGTTGATTCCTTTGTTGTGCAGAAGCCTTTTAGTTTAATATAGACCCATTTGTTTTTGTTGCCTGTGCTTTTAAGGTCTTAGCCATAAAAATCTTTGACTAGACCAATGTCCTGAAGTATTTCCCCTATGTTTTCTTCTAGTAGTTTTATAGTTTCAAGTCTTATATTTAAGTCTTTAATCCATTTTGAGTTGATTTTTTCATATGGTGAGAGATAGGGGTCTAGTTTCAGTTTTCTGCATATGGATATCCGGTTTTCCTAGCACCATTTATTGTACAGACTATGTTTTCCCCCATGTATGTTCTTGGCAATTTTGTTGAAAATCAGTTGGCTGTAAATACATGGATTTATTTCTGGGTGCTCTATTCTGTTCCATTGGTTTATTTATTTTATTTATTTATTTATTTATTTATTTTTGAGACAAGTCTCACTGTTGCCTGAGCTAGAGTGCTGTGGCATCAGCCTAGCTCACAGCAACCTCAAACTCCTGGGCTCAACCAATCCTTCTACATCAGCCTCCCAAGAAGCTGGGATCACAGGCATGTGCCACCATGCCCAGCTAATTTTTTCTCTATATATTAGTTGGCCAATTAATTTCTTTCTATTTATAGTAGAGACAGGGTCTCACTCTTGCTCAGGCTGGTTTCGAACTCCTGACCTCGAGCAATCCGCCCGCCTTGGTCTCAGTTGGGTCCTTTTGTCCTTTGACATAGTCATCATTGTGTGGGTTTTTTTTTTTTTTAACTTTTTCACTCCTCTGTTCTTTATCCTCAGTGTGAGCGTTTTTGTTAAAGCATTTCCTTACCTTCTGGTTTACAAGATGCTCCAAGCTCATCTTGTATATTTCCTGCCCCAGTCCTAGAATCAGCCATTTTCCCAAGAAGCCCTGGTTCCTTTTATTGGAAAATGACATTAGAAACCAAGATCTGGGTACTAGATGTGGTTGTTGTCACTAGGAGTTGTTACTTCTAGCCTCTCTCAGCTGACAGAGCAAGGAAATATATGTGTACTAATTCACGTATATACATATATCTGTAAATATTTCTATATGTAAATATCTGTATTAACCTAAACATGAGTTCATACTGATTGATGTCTCCAACTCTAATACATTCCTATTACTACTTAAATCATTGTAGTCTCCTCCTTTGCTTATCTATAAATTCCCACTCCAACAGTAAGAAGCCTGGCTTCCACCATCTGCCATTTACTTAATTGTTTAATTTCAGTATATGTAGTATCAGAATTATTAACAGTACATCCATGGGAAACAACTACCTCAACCAGAGAACAGTGTTTATATAGTTTCTTTTGCCTTTGTCTTACAGATTCTACTCATTTCCCAGCTACTTAGATGAAACACTCCCACCAACACTTTAGTGAAGTGGTTTCATACTTTTTTTTTAGACATAGTCTCACTCTGTAGTTTAGGCTGGAGTGCAGTGGTGTGATCATAGCTCACTGCAACCTCCAATTTCTTGGGCTGAAGTGATTCTCCTGCCTCAGCCTTCCGAATAACTAGGACTATAGGCACCCACCACTGAGCTCAACTAATTAAAAAACAATTTGGGGCCGGGTGTGGTGGTTCACGCCTGTAATCCTAGCACCCTGGGAGGCCGAGGTGGGAGGATCGCTCAAGTTCAGGAGTTTGAGACCAGCCTGAGCAAGAGTGAGACCCCCATCTCACTCTATAAAAAATAGAAAGAAATTAATTGGCCAACTAAAAATATGTAGAAAAAATTAGCCGGGCATGGTGGCACATGCCTGTAGTCCCAGCTACTCGGGAGGCTGAGGCAGAAGGATTGCTTGAGCCCAGGACTTTGAGGTTGCTGTGAGCTAGGCTGATGCCACGGCACTGTAGCCCAGCAACAAAGTGAGACTCTGTTTTTTAAAAAAACAAAAACAATTTTGATGGGGTCTCACTATGTTGCCCAATCTCGTCTCAAACTCCTGGCTTCAAGCAATCCTGCTGTCTTGGCCTCCTAAAGTGCTGGGATTACAGGTGTGAGCTACCCCACCTGCCAGTTTCACACATTTGTAATACATTCTCTGTTCTCATTCTTCATTCCATTCTGGGATCCTCTGATCTCTTAAATGATTTTTGGTTTTAGTTTGCATATATTAAGGTTCAGTCTGTGTTGTAAAGTTCTGTGGGTTTTGGCAAATGCACAGTGTCATGTATCCATCATTATAGTATCATACAGAACAGCCGCACCATCCTAAAAAATTCCCTGTGCTTTTTTTTATTATTATTATTTCTACGCAATCACATGTGAAACCCTGTGCTTCTTGAGTAATTTTTTTTTGTCTTGCTTTTTTTTTTTTTTTTTTTTTTTGAGACAGAGTCTCACTTTGGTGCCCAGGCTAGAGTGAGTGCCGTGGCGTCAGCCTAGCTCACAGCAACCTCAATCTCCTGGGCTCAAGCGATCCTACTGTCTCAGCCTCCCGAGTAGCTGGGACTACAGGCATGCACCACCATGCTCGGCTAATTTTTTTTTTCTATATATATTTTTAGTTGGTCAATTAATTTCTTTCTATTTTTAGTAGAGACGGGGTCTCGCTCAGGCTGGTTTTGAACTCCCGACCTTGAGCAATCCACCCGCCTCGGCCTCCCAGAGTGCTAGGATTTCAGGCTTGAGCCACCGCGCCCGGCCTGTCTTGCTTTTGAATGGTAATTTTTATTTTATGTTTCCCCCTATTAGTGTGAGAGTTATACATGGCTTTTGTATTCAGTGGTTTGCAAAATATTTAGTGCTGGCCGGGCGCGGTGGCTCACGCCTGTTATCCTAGCTCTCTGGGAGGCCCAGGCGGGCGGATTGCTCGAGGTCAGGAGCTCGAAACCAGCCTGAGCAAGAGCGAGACCCCGTCTCTACTAAAAATAGAAAGAAATTAATTGGACAACTAATATATATAGAAAAAATTAGCCGGGCATGGTGGCACATGCCTGTAGTCCCAGCTACTCGGGAGGCTGAGGCAGAAGGATTGCTTGAGCCCAGGAGTTTGAGGTTGCTGTGAGCTAGGCTGATGCCACGGCAGTCACTCTAGCCTAGGCAACAAAGCGAGACTCTGTCTCAAAAAAAAAAAATTTAGTGCTTTATCAAAGCATTCATCCCTGACTTACCAATGTCTAACATTAATTGACACTTTACTTTCTTCGAGGACAATGCAAAGACCTTGGGATATACTCTAACTCCATTTACCACTGCCTTTCTGACTCTATGCTGTTGTGTCATGTACTTTAATTCCCTCTCTTTTTACTTTAAACACAAGACATCATAATTTTTTTCTTTATAGAGTCAATGTTTATTAAGATCATACATATATTTATTGTTCTCTGTTCCTTCTTCATTTTTTTTTCCTGTTTATTATGACTAAAGATTAATTACCCTTTAAAATTTCCCTTAATATGGCCGGGCGTGGTGGCTCAAGCCTGTAATCCTAGCTCTCTGGGAGGCCGAGGTGGGCGGATCGTTTGAGCTCAGGAGTTCGAGACCAGCCTGAGCAAGAGCGAGACCCCATCTCTACTATAAATAGAAAGAAATTAATTGGCCAACTAATATATATAGAAAAAATTAGCCGGGCATGGTGGCACATGCCTGTAGTCCCAGCTACTTGGGAGGCTGAGGCAGCAGGATTGCTTGAGCCCAGGAGTTTGAGGTTGCTGTGAGCTAGGCTGACGCCATGGCACTCACTCTAGCCTGGGCAATAAAGTGAGACTCTGTC